>MU249781.1:85539-90539 GCA_018977245.1 Lethenteron camtschaticum
ACCGCTTTGTCTCCCCAGTGGCGATGTTTACACACCGCACCAGGTACTCATTTAAGGCTGAGTCGACCTAGGGAGGCCCAGGACCGGTTCAGATTATCGTCACTGGTGTTAGCCGTGAGCGGGAATCGAACCCGGGTCGCCAGGTTCATAGCGCAGCGCGCTAACCGCTACACCACCGCTCCCCAACACCACAGCAACCGCACAACAACACAACAACAACAACACAACGTACGCACAACAACACAACAACAACAACACAACAACAACACAACAACAACAACAACACACGGGTGGTGGTGTCGCGGTAGGCAGAAGGGCCGTGTATCGATTCATACTCGTAAATATCGATACACACACACAGCTTGGTACATATCACTACACACACACACATACAGCTTGGTACATATCACTACACACACACACAGCTTGGTACATATCACTACACACACAGCTTGGTACATATCACTACACACACACACAGCGTGGTACATATCACTACACATACAGCTTGGTACATATCACTACACACACACACATACAGCTTGGTACATATCACTACACACACACACACACAGCTTGGTACATATCACTACACACACACACAGCTTGGTACATATCACTACACACACAGCTTGGTACATATCACTACACACACACACAGCGTGGTACATATCACTACACATACAGCTTGGTACATATCACTACACACACACACATACAGCTTGGTACATATCACTACACACACACACACACAGCTTGGTACATATCACTACACACACACACAGCTTGGTACATATCACTACACATACAGCTTGGTACATATCACTACACACACACACAGCGTGTACATATCACTACACACACAGCTTGGTACATATCACTACACACACACACATACAGCTTGGTACATATCACTACACACACACACATACAGCTTGGTACATATCACTACACACACACACAGCTTGGTACATATCACTACACACACACAGCTTGGTACATATCACTACACACACACACAGCGTGGTACATATCACTACACACACAGCTTGGTACATATCACTACACACACAGCTTCGTACATATCACTACACACATACAGCTTGGTACATATCACTACACACACACATACAGCGTGGTACATATCACTACACACACACATACAGCTTGGTACATATCACTACACACACACATACAGCGTGGTACATATCACTACACACACACATACAGCTTGGTACATATCACTACACACACACACATACAGCTTGGTACATATCACTACACACACATACAGCTTGGTACATATCACTACACACACACACAGCTTGGTACATATCACTACACACACACAGCTTGGTACATATCACTACACACACACACAGCGTGGTACATATCACTACACACACACAGCTTGGTACATATCACTACACACACACACACAGCTTGGTACATATCACTACACACAGACACACAGCGTGGTACATATCACTACACACACACACACAGCGTGGTACATATCACTACACACACACACACAGCTTGGTACATATCACTACACACACACACACAGCGTGGTACATATCACTACACACACACACACAGCGTGGTACATATCACTACACACACACACACAGCTTGGTACATATCACTACACACACACACAGCGTGGTACATATCACTACACACACAGCGTGGTACATATCACTACACACACACACAGCGTGGTACATATCACTACACACACACACACAGCTTGGTACATATCACTACACACACACAGGTACATATCACTACACACACAGCGTGGTACATATCACTACACACACACATACAGCTTGGTACATATCACTACACACACACACACAGCTTGGTACATATCACCACACACACACACATACAGCTTGGTACATATCACTACACACACACACAGCGTGGTACATATCACTACACACACACACACAGCTTGGTACATATCACTACACACACACACAGCGTGGTACATATCACTACACACACACACACAGCTTGGTACATATCACTACACACACACACAGCTTGGTACATATCACTACACACACACATACACAGCTTGGTACATATCACTACACACACACACAGCGTGTACATATCACTACACACACAGCTTGGTACATATCACTACACACACACACAGCGTGGTACATATCACTACACACACAGCGTGGTACATATCACTACACACACACACACACAGCGTGGTACATATCACTACACACACACACACACAGCGTGGTACATATCACTACACACACACACAGCGTGGTACATATCACTACACACACACACACAGCTTGGTACATATCACTACACACACACACACACAGCTTGGTACATATCACTACACACACACACACAGCTTGGTACATATCACTACACACACACACACAGCTTGGTACATATCACTACACACACACACACAGCGTGGTACATATCACTACACACACAGCGTGGTACATATCACTACACACACACACACAGCGTGGTACATATCACTACACACACAGCGTGGTACATATCACTACACACACACACATACAGCTTGGTACATATCACTACACACACACAGGTACATATCACTACACACACACACATACAGCTTGGTACATATCACTACACACACACACATACAGCGTGGTACATATCACTACACACACACACATACAGCTTGGTACATATCACTACACACACACACAGTTTGGTACATATCACTACACACACAGCTTGGTACATATCACTACACACACACAGGTACATATCACTACACACACATACAGCTTGGTACATATCACTACACACACACACAGCGTGGTACATATCACTACACACACACACACAGCGTGGTACATATCACTACACACACACACATACAGCTTGGTACATATCACTACACACACACACACAGCGTGGTACATATCACTACACACACACACACAGCGTGGTACATATCACTACACACACACACACAGCGTGGTACATATCACTACACACACACACAGCGTGGTACATATCACTACACACACACACAGCGTGGTACATATCACTACACACACACACACAGCGTGGTACATATCACTACACACACACACATACAGCTTGGTACATATCACTACACACACACACACAGCGTGGTACATATCACTACACACACACACACAGCGTGGTACATATCACTACACACACACACACAGCTTGGTACATATCACTACACACACACACACAGCGTGGTACATATCACTACACACACACACACAGCTTGGTACATATCACTACACACACACACACAGCGTGGTACATATCACTACACACACACACAGCGTGGTACATATCACTACACACACACACAGCTTGGTACATATCACTACACACACACACAGCGTGGTACATATCACTACACACACACACAGCGTGGTACATATCACTACACACACATACAGCGTGGTACATATCACTACACACACACACAGCTTGGTACATATCACTACACACACACAGGTACATATCACTACACACACACACACAGCGTGTACATATCACTACACACACACACACAGCGTGGTACATATCACTACACACACACACAGCGTGGTACATATCACTACACACACACACACAGCGTGGTACATATCACTACACACACACACAGCTTGGTACATATCACTACACACACACACAGCGTGGTACATATCACTACACACACACACAGCGTGGTACATATCACTACACACACAGCGTGGTACATATCACTACACACACACACACAGCTTGGTACATATCACTACACACACACACAGCGTGGTACATATCACTACACACACACACAGCGTGGTACATATCACTACACACACAGCGTGGTACATATCACTACACACACACACACAGCTTGGTACATATCACTACACACACACACAGCGTGGTACATATCACTACACACACACACACAGCTTGGTACATATCACTACACACACACACAGCGTGGTACATATCACTACACACACACACAGCGTGGTACATATCACTACACCACACACACAGCTGGTACATATCACTACACACACACACAGCGTGGTACATATCACTACACACACACACAGCGTGGTACATATCACTACACACACACAGCGTGGTACATATCACTACACACACACAGCGTGGTACATATCACTACACACACACACACAGCGTGGTACATATCACTACACACACACACAGCGTGGTACATATCACTACACACACACAGCGTGGTACATATCACTACACACACACAGCTTTATACATATCAATATACACACACACACACACAGCGTGGTACATATCACTACACACACACAGCTTGGTACATATCACTNCACACACACACATCTTGGTACATATCAATATACACACACACACAGCGTGGTACATATCACTACACACACACAGCTTGGTACGTGTTCATAGAGATACACACACACAGATTGATACATATCCATATACACACATACACAGCTTGGTACATATCAATATACACAGCTTGGTACGTGTTAATATAGATACACACAGATACGTGTTCATACACACACAGCGTGATACGTATCAATACACACACAGTGTGGTACGTGTTCATATAGATACACACACCGTGTGATACGTATCAATACACACACAGAGATACGTGTTGATACACACACACAGCGTGATACGTATCAATACACACACAGTGTGGTACGTGTTCATATAGATACACACACCGTGTGATACGTATCAATACACACACAGAGATACGTGTTGATACACACACACAGCGTGATACGTATCAATACACACAGTGTGGTACGTGTTCATATAGATACACACACAGCGTGATACGTATCAATACACACACACACAGCTTGTACGTGTACGAATACATATAGACACACACACACATACTTAAATATGTGTGTATCTATACTTAGTATGTGTACGTGTATGAATAAAAATAG
>MU249781.1:93039-123246 GCA_018977245.1 Lethenteron camtschaticum
TATAGCTACACACACATATAGCTACACACACACATACACACGAACACACACACATATAGCTACACACACATATAGCTACACACACACATACACACACACATACACACGAACACACACACATATAGCTACACACACACACATACACACACACATACACACGAACACACACACATATAGCTACACACACATATAGCTACACACACACACATACACACACATACACACGAACACACACACATATAGCTACACACACATATAGCTACACACACACACATACACACACACATACACACGAACAACACACATATAGCTACACACACATATAGCTACACACACACACATACACACACACATACACACGAACACACACACATATAGCTACACACACAAAAACATATCGCTACACACACACATACACACACACACATACACACACACATCGCTACACACACATATATACAAATATAAATACACACACGTATTGCTACACACACACATATACACATCACTACACACACACATACACACACATACACATCGCTACACACACACATATACACATCACTACACACACACACACATCCCAACATATACACACGCATAGACATATTTCTAGCATGTACATACACACACAAATACACACGAACACACACGTAAAAATAGCTACACACACACACATATACATACAAATATCGATACACACACGTATTGCTACACACACACATATACACATCACTACACACACACACACATTTATATAGCTACACACACACATATATATAGCTACACACACACACGCATAGGCATATCTCTAGCATGTACACACACACAAATACACACGAACACACACACACATATATATAGCTACACACACACATACACACACACATCGCTACACACACACACATATACATATCAATGCAAGCGAACACAAAGATCCCCCGTGTAGCCTCTAGCAGGCTGTAGGGGCAAGTGCTGTTAACGAGCAGCA
Source organism: Lethenteron camtschaticum (assembly GCA_018977245.1). Taxonomy (NCBI): domain Eukaryota; kingdom Metazoa; phylum Chordata; class Hyperoartia; order Petromyzontiformes; family Petromyzontidae; genus Lethenteron; species Lethenteron camtschaticum. The sequence goes on from MU249781.1 coordinate 94,031, forward strand.
CCTATGAATGCCGGCACGGCACACGAGGGGGTGGTGGCCAGCACCACGCCCGGCCGCCTTTGTCTCCCCAGTGGCGATGTTTACTACACACTGGACCGGGTACTCATTTGAGGCTGATCGACCTAGGGGAGGCCCCGGACCGGTTCAGATAATCGTCACTGGTGTTGGCCGTGAGCGGGAATGGAACTCGGGTCGCCGGGTTCTTAGCGCAACGTAGCGCTAACCGCTGCGCCACCGCTCCCCCCAAAGACAAAGACAAAGATCCCCGTATAGCCTTAATAGACTGTAGGGGCAAGTGCTGTTAGCGAGCACCTATGAAGGCCGGAACGGTACACGAGGGGGTGGGTGGCCAGCACCACGCCCGACCGCCTTTGTCTCCCCAGTGGCGATGTTTACACACCACCAGGCACCAGGTACTCATTTAAGGCTGAGTTGACCTAGGGGAGGCCCAGGACCGGTTCAGATAATCGTCACTGGTGTTGTGCCGTGAGCGGGAATCGAACCCGGGTCGCCAGGTTCATAGCGCAGCGCGCTAACCGCTACACTACCGCTCCACACAGTGACACACACACAGTGACACACACAGTGACACACANACAGTGACACACACACACAGATACACACACAAAGTCACACACAGTTACACACACACAGTCACACACAGTGACACACACACAGTGACACACACAGACACACACACAAGTCACACACAGTTACACACACACAATCACACACAGTGACACACACACACAGTGACACACACACAGTGAGACACACATTGAGACACACACAGTGATACACACAGTGACACGCACACACAGTGACACACACACAGTGACACACACAGTGACACACACAGTGACACAGTGACACACACACACTGACACACACACAGATACACACACACACACAGACACACACAGTTACACACACAGACACAGACACACACACAGTGACACACACACTGACACACACTGACACACACACAGTGACACACACACTGACACACACAGTGACACACACAGTGACACGCACACCGCTCCCCACAGATATCTACACACATATATACACACACATATATACACAGACAAATATACACCCAAATATACACCCAAATATACACACACATATACATACACATATATACACAACTAAATATATATATGCTGTCAGTAACGATGAGAGGGCAACACCGAAACGCTTGCCACAACTGCCGATGCCACGTTGACTGATCCATGACAGACTGCGGCTGCAGTTTTAGCGCTCGGACGCATTTTTTTGTCTTTTAACAGCCACGCGGCATCCGAGCCAGACTAACGAATTCGATTGCTCGGCCTCAACTTAGCCGCGCAATCACCCATCCGCTCACCCACCAACTCACCCACTCACTCGCTAACTCACCCACTCACTCGCAAACGCATTCATCCGTTCACTCACTCATTCACTCACCCATTCACTCACCCACTCACTCGCTCGCTCACCCACTCACTCATCCACCCACTAACCCACTCGCTCACTCACCCACTCACTCACTCACTCACCCACTCACCCACCCGCTCACCCACCCGCTCACCCACCCGCTCGCTCACTCACTCACTCGCCCACTCACTCGCCCACTCATTCGCCCACTCACTCGCAAACGCATTCATCCGTTCACTCACTTACCCACTCACTCGGTCACTCGCTAACCCACTCACCCACCCACTCACCCACTCACTTGCTCGCTAAGCCACTCACCCGCTCACTCAGCCACTCACTCACCACTCGGTCACTCGCTCACTCGCTCGCTAACCCACTCATCCGTTCACTCACCTACTCACTCACCTACTCACTCGTCCACTCACTCACTCACTCGCCCACTCACTCACTCACTCGCCCACTCACTCACCTACTCACTCGCTCACTCGCTCACTCGCTCGCTCGCGCCATTCACTCACCCACTCACGCGTTCACCCGCAAAATCACTTTCCTACTCACTCATCCGCTCACTCAGTCACTCACCCACTCACTCACCCACTCATTCAATCACCAGCTCACTCACTCGGTCACCTACTCACTCACCCATTCATTCACCCACTCACTCGCTCACCCGCTCACTCCTTCACTCACTCATCCACCCACTCACCCACCACCCACTCACTCACCCACCTACTCACCCACTCACCCATTCACTCACCCACCCACCCACTCACCCACTCACTCACTCACCCACTTACCCATTCATTCACTCACCTACCCACTCACTCACTAACCCACACACCCACTCACCCACCCACTCACTCACCATTCTCACTCACTNACCCCCCACCACCACCACTCACTCACCACTNACTAATCACCACTCACTNACTCCCACCCNACTCACTCACTATCNACCACCACTCATCACTNACCTCATTCCACACACACCAACTCGCTNACCACCACTCCATCCACCACTCANCACTCACTCACTCACTCACCACTCACTCACCCACATCCCCAACTCGATTCCCACCACCGCAGCATCTGGTCCGTTCAGGCACTCCACGATCTGACGTTCGGGCGACGTTTTAGCTCGCACCCCTCGCAACCCTCACATCCCAACGTCTCCAACTCAAGGCACAACCCAGAACTCACAGCCCAGACCTCACAATCTCACAGTCTCGAAGTTACAGCTTAGAGCTCACAACGAAGAACTCACAATCTTACAACCCAGAATTCACAATCTCGCAACCCAGAATTAATAATCTTACAACGCAGATCTCACAACTCAGAATTCACAACGCAGACCTCACAACGCAGAATTCACAATTTCACAAACCAAAATTCACAATTTCACAACCCAGACCTCACAACCCAGACCTCACAACGCAGAATTCACAATTTCACAAACCAAAATTCACAATTTCACAACCCAGACCTCACAACCCAGACCTCACAACGCAGAATTCACAATTCACAACCCAGACCTCACAACGCAGACCTCACAACGCAGAATTCACAATTTCACAACCCAAAATTCACAATCTTACAACCCAGACCTCACAACGCAGAATTCACAATTTCACAACCCAGACCTCACAACCCAGACCTCACAACGCAGAATTCACAATTTCACAACCCAAAATTCACAATCTTACAACCCAGACCTCACAAACCAAAATTCACAATTTCACAACCCAGACCTCACAACCCAGACCTCACAACGCAGAATTCACAATTTCACAAACCAAAATTCACAATCTCACAGCCCCCAGACCTCACAACCCCCAACACCACCCACCACCCGAACTCACCTTTACAGTCCGAGTCTCCACCATCACCGCCATGCATCATCGCCATCATCTCAGCGTTGGGTGCCTGCATCACCAATCCGACGGTACCGTCAGCTCCCTGTAGACCCCTACATGCCCTCCACCACCGCCACCACCACCGCCACCACCGCCACCGCCAGCCTGTACCCCACCACCATGTCCAGGGCAGTGCCACGTCCCGGCACGAGACATCCACCTCCGGCTGCGTACGGAGCGCAAGTGGCCGAGGGTTTTGTCTCCCCGAGGATGTCCCTGATTAGGAACGAAGAGGTGACCACGCGACTTGTAGGCCCTTGAGCAGACCCCATCGATGGCTTGAGAGCAGCGAAACCGACCATGGCAGCAGCAGTAGCAGCAGCAGCGGCAGCAGCAGCTGCTGCAGCTGCTGTTGTAGCTGTGGTTGTTGTGTGGTGTCCACCACCACCACACCAGCAGCTACTGCTGATGCTGCTGTTGTAGCGATGTCTTCGTTGCACGGAGTGCGTGGAGATGAGATGGGGCTGTCTTCACAGCCGCTGTGGTCTTCAGTGCCAACTCCGCCGCCCACACCGCCGCCGCTTATGCCGCTGCTGCTGCTGCTACTGCTGTTGTTGTTGTTGTTGTGGTGGTGGTGGTTGTGGTTGTTGTTGTTGTCAGAGTCGCAGGGAGTTGTTGCCGGGCTGGTGGTTCGGACCCCGCACGAACCTAGCAGAGAGTCGATGGCGAATGCACGGGCACTTGGATTCTCCATCTCGAAATGTGTTGTTGGTGGGTGGGTGAGTGGTGAGTGGGTGGTGGGTGAGGTGAGTGGTGGTGGGTGAGTGGTGGGTGGTGAGTGGGTGTGATGGGTGGGTGGGTGAGTGGGTGGGTGGGTGGTGAGTGGGTGATGAGTGGTGGTGGTGAGTGGGTGGGTGGTGAGTGTGGGTAGGTGGGTGAATGGTGGGTAGATGGTGGGTGGTGAGTAAGTGAGTGGGTGGGTGGGTGGTTGAGTGAGTGGTTAGGTGAGTGAGTGGATGGATAGATGGTGGTGGGTGGGTGGGTGAGTGAGTGAGTGAGTGAGTGAGTGGGTAGATGGGTGGGTGAGTGGGTAGATGGGTGGGTAGATGGGTGGGTGGGTGGTGGGTAGGTGGGTGAATGGGTGTGTGGGTGAGTGAGTGGGTGGTTGGGTGGGTGGGTGAGTGAGTGGGTGGTTGGGTGGTGGTTGGGTGGGTGAGTGGTTGGGTGAGTGGGTGGGTGGGTGGGTGAATGGGTGGTTGGGTGAGTGGGTGGGTGGTTGGGTGGTTGGGTGAGTGGTTGGGTGAGTGGTTGGTGAGTGGTTGGGTGAGTGTGGAGGTGTAGTAGTGGGGGGGGTGAGAGAGGGTTTCCGTGCAAGCGCTAAGGGGTAGAGGTTACGGCTGTGGTGGATACGCTGATGCCTCTCCTAGCCCCGTGCACTCTCGCGGTCGTGATCGTTAGTCTGGTTTATTCCGTTTTAATTAGCGGAGCTAAGCTCCTTGTCCACCTCGTGCCGCAGGATGAGTGTCCCGTCTGGCTGAGGGTTTGCCTGGAGACACCACCAGATTCGCGAAACACCACCAGATTTGGAAAACACCACCAGATTTTGGAAAACACCACCAGATTTTGGAAACACCACCAGATCTGGATACACCACCAGATTTGGAAAACACCACCAGATTTTGGAAACACCACCAGATTTGGATACACCACCAGATCTCGAAATACCACCAGATTTTGGAAAACACCACCAGATCTGGATACACCACTAGATTCTGAAAACACCACCAGATTTGGAAAACACCACCAGATCTGGATACACCACTAGATTCTGAAAACACCACCAGATTTAGAAAACACCACCAGATCTGGAAACACCACCAGATTTGGAAAACACCACCAGATCTGGATACACCACTAGATTCTGAAAACACCACCAGATTTAGAAAACACACCAGATTTAGAAAACACAACCAGATTTTGGAAACACCACCAGATCGGGAAACACCACCAATTTTGGAAACACCACCAGATTTGGAAAACACCACCAGATTCGGGAAACACCACCAGATTCGGGAAACACCACGCACCAGATCGAGCGGCACGTTTTGTGTACGGCAGGAAAATGTGGATTCAATTCACTCCCCGGCCGCCTTTCACCCACCTTTCCACCCACCACCCACCCACCTATCTATGCCGCCACACTGACTCAGCTGGGTTGGGGGCCACTCACGACAGNCCCCCCCCCCGTCTGTAAAATGGTGAGTGGGTGAGCGAGTGAGTGAGTGAGGTGAGTGAGTGAGTTGAGAGTGAGTGGGTGAGTTTAGTGAGTGAGTGAGTGATGGGAGGCGTCGGTTTCTGTGTGAAGATTCGGGCGGGTTGAACGCTTTTCCCAGACCGCCTTTGTCTCTCTATCCGTCCAAGACTCGTGTCATCTTGCGGAGTAAAAATTGGTTGGGGTCTAGAGAGACAGAGAGAGAGACAGAGAGGACAGGGAGAGAGACACAGTGAGACAGAGACAGACAGAGACAGAGAGAGAGAGACAGGGTGACAGAGAGAGACAGAGAGAGACACAGAGACACAGAGAGAGAGACACAGAGAGAGCCCGAGAGAGACAGATACAGAGAGAGACAGAGAGACACAGAGACACAGAGACAGAGAGAGACAGAGAGAGACAGAGACACAGAGAGAGAGACACAGAAAGACCGATAGAGACAGAGACACGGAGAGAGAGACAGGGAGAGAGACGAGAGACACAGAGAGAGACNGAGAGACACAGAGAGAGACACAGAGACACAAAGACAGAGAGACACAAAGACAGAGTGAGACAGAGAGAGTGACAGAGACAGAGACACACAGAGAGACACACAGAGAGACAGAGAGAGACACAGAGAGACAGGGAGAGAGATACACAGAGAGAGACACACAGTGAGACAGAGAGACAGACAGAGACAGACACAGAGACACAGAGAGACAGAGACACAAAGAGACACACCGAGAGACACACAAAGAGACAGAGAGACACAGAGACACAGATAGACACACACAGACACACAGATAGACAGACACACAGAGACAGAGAGATATTTTATAATCAAACAAAGATGAGAGAGCATATCACAGCCCGTTCCCCTATCATCATCACCATCACCACCATCATCACCATCATCATCATGGCTATTATTTTAGCATCGCCTTTAACTTTACCCACCCGCGTTTCCCCTTACCTTGCCTCACGATCAACATCGAATTGTTAAACGTTTATATTTCTGTTGTTGTTGTTGTTAAAAAAACACACGCACGCGAACCAATAATCAATTAATCGATTCTATCTTTCGTACGCGTCAAATCAATAATCGTAAGAATCATCATTCCCGGACCGTGTAGCCGCTGATGGTCGATCTCTGTGCGTCCCTTCCACCACCACCACCACCACAGTCGTGGTTGTTGTTGTTGCTGTTGTTGTTGCTGTTGTTGCTGTTGTTGCTATTGTTGTGGTAACGCTGTTGTCCGCGCGCGTGTCCCAGTTGCTACACCGCCACCACCATCATCACCGCCACCACCACCACCACCAAAGTCGTTAGGTTGTTGTTGTTGTTGTAATGTTGTTGTTGTTGCAGGTATAGCTACACCTGTCACAGTTGCTACACCACCACCATCATCACCATCATCACCACCATCATCACACCACCATCATCACCACTGCCAGCAACATCAGTCGCTTGACAATTGTTGTTGCTGATATGCTGCTGCTGTTGTTGTTGTTGTGTTGTTGTTGTTGTTGTTGCAGGTATAGCCGCACCTGTCCCAATTGCTACACCACCACCACCGCCACCACCACCACCGCCACCACCACCAACGAAAATCAGCGGCCTCAATAATTTGCAGCTGATGTTGCTGTCCCACTGGTCACTGAAAGACGCAAAAAAACCTCCTTTCGTTCTCCTCTTTCGTTCTCCTCGTTCGTTCTCCCTCTTTCGTTCTCCTCTTTCGTTCTTTTTCTTTCGTTCTCCTCTTTCGTTCTATCTTTTCGTTCTCTCTTGTTCGTTCTCTCTTTTTCGCTCGCTCTCTCTCTCTAAAATTAAAAGAAATCGAGGCGAGTTGATGTCACGCTGAGCTTCCACGTGAGATCTCCCTCTCTGTCTCTCTCTGTGTCTCTGTCTGTTGAGAGATAATAGCTGAGAGACACACACAGAGAGACACACACACAGAGACACACACACAGACACACACACAGACAGACAGAGAAGTGAGTGTATGACTCAGCACGGACAAAATCGTAAAACCAGTCACCACCATTCGGACCGACCGACGATTTGAAAATTGAGAGTTGGGAGTCAATGACGCCTCTCCCCCCCTCCCCTCCATCCCTCCCCCCTCCCTCTGTCTCTCCCTCCCACCTACACGCGCACAACACCCCCCCACCCACCACTACCCCCCACTAACACCCATCCCCCCACTCACCACCTACACCCCCCACTCACCGCTCAGTCGTAGCCAGTGCGTGCATAGAGCCCTCCCTCCCCTCATCCCTCATCCCCCCCCTCACCCCCTCCCTCATCCCCCCTCCCCTCAGCCCCTCCCTCAGCCCCTCCCCTCAGCCCCTCCCCCTCCCCTGTCTCCCCCACCCACTCACCCCCACTCGCTCCTCTCCTCCACTACCTCTGTGACTCTCACTCACTCACTCCATCATTATCTCGCTCACTCGCTCTCTCTCTCTCGCGCCTTCTCGGCTCTGCCAGATCACCACCTCCCTNCCCCCCCCACCAATATCTCCCCCACCAATANCCCCCCCCCCCACCAATCCCACCAACAATCCCCACCACCAACAAACCCCCACCAATACCCACCAACAACAATTCCCCACCAACCCCCCACCAANCCCCCCACCAATCCCCCCCCCACCAATCCCCCCCCACCAATACCCCCGCAACTACCCGCGGCCTTCGCTGCGAGGTTCCGCGGGACTTGTCCCAGTCCAGGACTCGCACGGAGACACACACAGAGAGACACAGTGAGACACACAGAGAGAGACACACAGAGACACACAGAGACACACAGAGACACANTGAGACACACACAGTGACACACACAGTGACACAGACAGAGTGACACACACAGTGACACAGACAGAGACAAAGACACAGAGACACAGACAGAGACACACAGAGACACAGACACACACACAGAGACACAGAGACAGAGACACAGAGACACGACAGAGAGACACACAGTGAGACACAGACAGAGACACAGACAGAGACAGAGACACAGACAGAGACAGAGACAGACAGAGACACAGACACAACAGAGACAGAGACACAGAGAGAGAGACAGAGACACACGCAGAGACACAGAGAGAGAGACACACAGAGAGAGACAGAGAGAGACACAGAGAGAGACACACAGAGAGAGAGAGACACACATAGAGAGAGAGACACACAGAGGGAAACAGATACACAGACAGAGACACACAGAAAGAGACACACACATAGAGAGACACAGAGAGAGAGACACACAGAGAGACACAGAGAGAGAGACACACAGAGACACAAACAAAGAGACATAGACACAGAGACATAGACACAGACAGAGACATAGAGACAGACACAGAGAGAGAGACAGAGACGCAGGCAGAGACAGAGACACAGAGAAAGACACAGAGAGACACACAGTAGAGAGACACAGAGAGAGAGAGACACACAGAGAGAGACACAGAGAGAGACACTGGTGGGAGAGAGACACAGACAGAGAGACACACACACAGAGAGAGAGAGACACAGACAGAGAGACACAGAGAGAGACACAGAGAGAGACACTGACAGAGAGACACNGAGAGAGAGAGAGACACTGACAGAGAGACACCGAGACACACAGAGAGAGACACAGGGAGAGAGACACACACACAGACACACACACATTGACACACACAGAGGGAGAGACACACACAGAGAGACACACACAGAGAAACACACAGAGACACACACAGAGAGAGACACAGACAGACAGACAGACAGAGACACGGAGAGAGGCGTGTGGGAGGAGAAGGAGGTTCAAGGTCTTCGACGAGGTGGAAGAGGTGAACAAGCCTGAGGCTGATCGGGGGGAGAGGAGGTGGAGGTGGTGGAGGTGGAGGAGGAGGTGGAGGAGGTGGAGGTGGTGGAGGTGGTGGAGGAGGTGGAGGAGGTGGAGGAGGTGGAGGTGGTGGAGGAGGTGGAGGAGGTGGAGGAGGTGGTGGAGGTGGTGGAGGAGGAGGAGGAGGTGAGGAGGTGGAGGTGGTGGAAGTGGTGGAGAAAATGGAGGAGAGGTGGAGGAGGAGGAGGAGGAGGAGGTGGAGGAGGTGGAAGAGGTGGAGGGGAGGAGGTGGAGGTGGTGGAGGTGGTGGAGGAGGTGGGGAAGGAGGTGGAGGAGGTGGAGGTGGTGGAGGAGGTGGTGGAAGGAGGTGGAGGAGGTGGAGGTGGTGGAAGTGGTGGAGATGGAGGAGGAGGTGGAGGAGGTGGAAGAGGAAGAGGTGGAGGTGGAGGAGGTGGTAGCGGTAGTCGTGTGCCGTGCCGACTGGGTAGTGAGACACTGGGTAGTGAGACACTGGGTAGTGAGACACTGGGTGGTGAGACACTGGTGTGAGACACTGGGTGGTGAGACACTGGGTAGTGAGACACTGNGTAGTGAGACACTGGGTAGTGAGACACTGGGTGGTGAGACACTGGTGGTGAGACACTGGTGGTGAGACACTGGTAGTGAGACACTGGTAGTGAGACACTGGTAGTGAGACACTGGGTGGTGAGACACTGGGTGGTGAGACACTGGTAGTGAGACACTNGGTAGTGAGACACTGGTAGTGAGACACTGGTAGTGAGACACTGGTAGTGAGACACTGGTAGTGAGACACTGGGTGGTGAGACACTGGTGGTGAGACACTGGGTGTGAGACACTGGTGGTGAGACACTGGTAGTGAGACACTGAGTAGTGAGACACTGGTAGTGAGACACTGGTAGTGAGACACTGGTGGTGAGACACTGGTGGTGAGACACTGGGTGTGAGACACTGGTAGTGAGACACTGGGTGGTGAGACACTGGTGGTGAGACACTGGTGGTGAGACACTGGTAGTGAGACACTGNGTAGTGAGACACTGGGTAGTGAGACACTGGTAGTGAGACACTGGTGGTGAGACACTGGTGTGAGACACTGGTGGTGAGACACTGGTAGTGAGACACTGGTGGTGAGACACTGGGTGTGGACACTGGTAGTGAGACACTGGTGGTGAGACACTGGTAGTGAGACACTGGTGGTGAGACACTGGTAGTGAGACACTGGGTAGTGAGACACTGGGTGTGAGACTGGGTAGTGAGACACTGGTAGTGAGACACTGGTAGTGAGACACTGGTAGTGAGACACTGGGTGGTGAGACACTGNGTAGTGAGACACTGTGTAGTGAGACACTGGTGAGACACTGTGAGACACTGAGGTGGTGAGACACTGTGGTGGTGAGACACTGGTGAGACACTGGTGAGACACTNGGTAGTGAGACACTGGTAGTGAGACACTGGTAGTGAGACACTGGTGGTGAGACACTGGTGGTGAGACACTGGTAGTGAGACACTGGTAGTGAGACACTGGTGGTGAGACACTGTAGTGAGACACTGGTGGTGAGACACTGGTAGTGAGACACTGGTAGTGAGACACTGGGTAGTGAGACACTGGTGGTGAGACACTGGTAGTGAGACACTGGGTGTGAGACACTGGTAGGGACACTGGTGGTGAGACACGGGGGGTGAGACACTGGTGGTGAGACACTGGTAGTGAGACACTGGTAGTGAGACACTGCTAGTGAGACACTGGTGGTGAGACACTGGTAGTGAGACACTGGTAGTGAGACACTGGTAGTGAGACACTGTGGTGAGACACTGGTGGTGAGACACTGGTAGTGAGACACTGGTGGTGAGACACTGGTGGTGAGACACTGGGTAGTGAGACACTGGTGGTGAGACACTGGTGGTGAGACACTGGTAGTGAGACACTGGTAGTGAGACACTGGGTGGTGAGACACTGGTAGGAACCACTGGGTAGTGAGACACTGGTAGTGAGACACTGGTGTGAGACACTGGTAGTGAGACACTGGTGGTGAGACACTGGTAGTGAGACACTGGGTAGTGGGACACTGGTAGTGAGACACTGCTAGTGAGACACTGGTGGTGAGACACTGGTAGTGAGACAGGTGGTGAGACACTGGGTAGTGAGACACTGGTAGTGAGACACTGGTAGTGAGACACTGGTAGTGAGACACTGCTAGTGAGACACTGGTGGTGAGACACTGGTAGTGAGACACTGGTAGTGAGACACTGGGTGTGAGACACTGGTGGTGAGACACTGGTGGTGAGACACTGCTGGTGAGACACTGGTGGTGAGACCTGGTAGTGAGACACTGGTAGTGAGACACTNGGTAGTGAGACACTGGTGGTGAGACACTGGTAGTGAGACTGGTAGTGAGACACTGGTGGTGAGACACTGGTAGTGAGACACTGGTGGTGAGACACTGGGTAGTGAGACACTGGTAGTGAGACACTGGTAGTGAGACACTGCTAGTGAAACACTGGTGGTGAGACACTGGTAGTGAGACACTGGTGGTGAGACACTGGTAGTGAGACACTGGTAGTGAGACACTGGTGGTGAGGCACTGGTAGTGAGACATGGGTGGTGAGACTGGGTAGTGAGACACTGGGTAGTGAGACACTGGTAGTGAGACACTGGTGGTGAGACACTGCTAGTGAGACACTGGGTGTGAGACACTGGTAGTGAGGCACTGGTAGTGAGACACTGGTAGTGAGACACTGGTAGTGAGACACTGGGTAGTGAGCACTGGTAGTGAGACACTGGTGGTGAGACACTGGTGTGAGACACTGCTAGTGAGACACTGGTAGTGAGACACTGGGTAGTGAGACACTGGTGGTGAGACACTGGNGNACTAGTGAGACACTGGGTAGAGAGACACTGGGTAGAGAGACACTCGGGTAGTGAGACACTGCAGTGAGACACTGGTAGTGGCACTGGTAGTGAGACACTGGTAGTGAGACACTNGGTGGTGAGCACTGGGTAGTGAGACACTGGTAGTGAGACACTGGTGGTGGGACACTGGTAGTGAGACACTGGTAGTGAGACACTGGTAGTGAGACTGCTAGTGAGACACTGCTAGTGAGACACTNGGTAGAGAGACACTACGGGTAGAGAGACACTGCTAGTAAGACACTCAGGGTAGAGAGACACTGCTAGTAAGACACTGGGTAGAGAGACACTGGGTAGGAGACACTGGGTAGTAAGACACTGGGTAGAGAGACACTGGGTGGAGACACTGGTGGTGAGACACTCTAGTGAGACACGGGTAGAGAGACACTGGGTAGTGAGACACTGCTAGTGAGACACTGGGTGGTGAGACACTGGATATGAGACACTGGGTNGTGGACACTGCTAGTGAGACACTGTGTGAGACACTGGGTAGAGAGACACTGGTAGTGAGACACGTAGTGAGACATGGTAGAGGACACTGGGTAGTGAGACACAGGAGACACGGGTGGTGAGACACTGCTNGTAAGACACTGGTGTGAGACACTGGTAGTGAGACACTTAGTGAGACACTGAATGTGAGACACTGAGTGTTCAGACACTGCTAGTGAGACACTGGGTCTCTCAGAGAGACACTGGGTCAGAGGACACTGGGTAGTGAGAACTTAGAAGACACTGGGTAGAGACACTGGGTAGTGAGACACAAATTGACTTTTCACATCCATTCGACGTCCGGCCNTTTCAATCGGCCAACTCAATAATAATGACAATGATGCTAAACAACGTCTCTGTGTGTGTGTTTCTCCCGTGGATGGGATTTCGTGGGATGAACGTTGATATGTATAAGAATCTGGGTGACTTTGATTGTGTTAGTATGGCACTCATACAGAGGTTGACAGCGATGAAGATGCATTGAAATTGAGTTGGATTACTTTTTAATTGCTTCCTGAATGTGATGATGATGGTATGCTACAAAGTCGATGGGTTTAGTCTGTGGGTGTCAAAGTGTCTCTGNGNGTCCTCTGTGTCTCTGTGTTTCTGTGTTGTGTGTCACTGTGTGTCTGTGACTCTGTGTCTCTGTGTGTCTCTGTGTGTCTCTGTGTGTCTGTGAGTCTCTGTGTGCCTCTGTNGGTNTCAATGTGTCTCTGTCTCTGTGTGTCTCTGTGTGTANTGTGTGTCTCTGTGTGTGACTGTGTGTATGTGTGTCTCTGTGTGTCANTGTGTCTCTGTGTGTCTCTGTGTGTCTCTGTGTGTCATGTGTCTGGTGTCTCTGTGTGTCTCATGTGTGTGTGTCNCGTGTGTCTCTGTGTGTCTCTGTGTGCCTATGTGTATCTCTGGTGTGTCAATGGGTCTCTGTGTGTCTCTGTGGGTGAAGTGTCGTCTGTGTCTCTGTGTGTCTCGTGTGTCACTGTGTGTCTCTGTGTGTGACNGTGTGTATGTGTCTCNGTGTGTCTGTGTCTCGTGTGTGTCTCTCTGTGTGTGTCTCNGTNGGTNTGTGTCTCTGTGTGTCTCTGTGTGTCTCGTGTGTCTATGAATGTGTCTCTGTGTGTCTCATGTGTGTCTCCGTGAATCTGATCTCGTGTGTCTCTGTGTCTCTGTGTGTCTCTGNATGTCTCGTATGTCTCGTGTGTTACTGTGTATCTGGGTGTCACTGTGTGTCTCTGTATGTTCGTGTGTCTCTGTGTGTCTCTGTGTGTCTGTAGTCGTGTGTGTCTCCGTGTGTGTCAATGTGTCTCTGTGTGTCTCTGTGGGTGTCAAAGTGTATCGTGTGTCACTGTGTGTCTCTGTGTGTCTGTATCTCTGTGTGTCTCCGTGTGTGTCAATGTGTCTCTGTGTGTATGTGTCTCTGTGTGTCTGTGTGTCTGGGTCTCTGTGTGTCTCTGTGGGTAAGTGTCTCTGTGTGTCACTGTGTGTCTCTGTGTCTCTGTGTGTCTGTGTGTCTCTGTCTGTGTGTTCTGTGTCTGTGTGTCTATGTGTGTCNGTGTGTGTGTGTCTGTGTGTCTCTGTGTGTCTGTATGTCTCTGTGTGTCTCTGTGAGTGTGTGTCTCTGGGGTCTCTGTGTGTTGTGTGTCTCTGTGTGTCTATGTGTGTCTCTGTGTGTCTCTGTGTGTCTTTGTGGGTCTCTGTGTGTCTCTGTGTCTGGGTCTCTGTGAGTCTCTGTGTGTCTCTGAGGGGGGGAGGGAGAGGGGGGGAGGGAGAGAGAGGGGGAGGGAGGGGGGTAGATAGAGGGAGGGAGAGAGAGGGGGGAGGAGAGGAGGGAGGGAGGGAGGGAGGGGGGAGGGAGAGGAGGGAGAGGGAGGAAGAGGGGGAGGGAGGGGGGGAGCGGGGGGAGGGAGGGGGGTAGATAAAGGGGGGAGGGGGAGAGAGGGGGGGAGAGATGGAGGGAGAGAGAGAGGAGGGAGGGAGAGAGGGAGGCAGAGGGGTAGAGAAGGAGGATAGAGAGAGGGGGGAGGGATGGGTGGTAGATAGAGAAAGGGGGGAGGGAGAGGGAGATAGATGGAGGGTAGAGAGGGGGGGGATAGAGAGAGAGAGGGGGGGGTAGAGAGGGGGGGGTAGAGAGGGGGGAGGGAGTGGGGGGGAGGGAGAGGGGGGGGTGGAGGATGTATGACCTCAACTCACAGAATCTCTGTAACTGCGTCCACGACTAATGACGGAGGAGGTTCGGGGAACACGCGGAGGGGGGCGGGGGGAGGGGGGAGGGGGGAGAGGGTGGGGGGGAGGGGGGAGGGGGGAGGGAGCGGTGGCGCAGTGGTTAGCAGCAGCAGCAGCGTCGCTCTCGGCTCTCTCTCTCAGAACCCGGCCCGAGTTCGATTCCAGCCACGGGGTCCAGGAGCGTGGCCGCGTCTCTCCCCTAGGTCGACTCGGCCTTGAACAAAACGCAGCGAGTGAGCAATGCGTAGCGTGACCCCGGTAGATGCCACGCTGTGCTGTGTGTAGTAAAGATCGCCACTGGGGAGACAAAGGCGGCCGGGCGTGGTGCTGGCCACCCACCCCCTCGTGTGCCACAGCGCCGGTAGCCTTCATAGGTGCTGCTCGCTAACGGCACTTGCCCCTACAGTCTATTAGAGGCTACACGGGGGAGCTTTGTTTTTGTGTATGCTGCTGCTACTCGCTTAGTAACAGCACCTAGCCTGGCACAGCAGTCAACCCACGGCACCTGCAGGGTCTGTCCCGTGACCTCCTCCTGCACCTAGCCTGGCACAGCAGTCAACCCACTGCACCTGCTGGGTCTGTCACGTGACCTCCTCCTCCACCTAGCCTGGCACAGCAGTCAACCCACGGCACCTGCAGGGTCTGTCACGTGACCTCCTCCTGCACCTAGCCTGGCACAAGTGCCGTGGTGATGTCGCTTCTTGTTGTGTGTGTGTGTCTGTCTGTGTCTCTGTGTGTGTCTGTGTGTGTGTCTCTGTGTGTGTGTCTGTGTATGTGTGTCTGTGTCTGTGTGTCTGTGTGTCTGTGTGTGTGTCTGTGTGTGTATGTCTGTGTATGTGTGTGTCTGTGTGTGTGTGTCTGTGTGTCTCTATGTGGTGTGTGTCTGTGTGTGTGTGTCTGTGTGTGTGT
Organism: Lethenteron camtschaticum; assembly: GCA_018977245.1. Lineage (NCBI taxonomy): Eukaryota > Metazoa > Chordata > Hyperoartia > Petromyzontiformes > Petromyzontidae > Lethenteron > Lethenteron camtschaticum. The sequence goes on from MU249781.1 coordinate 109,919, forward strand.
GTCTGTGTGTGTGTGTGTCTGTGTTGTGGGGAGCGGTGGTGTAGTGGTTAGCGCTACGCTGCGCTCCGAACCTGACGACCCGAGTTCGATTCCCGCTCACGGCCACCAACACCGCCTGCTCCACCGCTCCTACGCACCCGAACAAGCAAAGATCCCCGTGTAGCCTCTGATAGACTGTCGGGGCAAGTGCTGTTGGTAGCGAGTAGCGGCAACATACACAAAGACAAAGCTTCCCCGTGTAGCCTCCAACACTGTCGGGGCAAGTGCTGTTGGTAGCGAGTAGCAGCAGCATACACACAGACAAAGGTCCCCGTGTAGCCTCGAAGACTGTCGGGGCAAGTGCTGTTGGTAGCGAGTAGCAACAGCATACACACAGACAAATGTCCCCGTGTAGCCTCGAAGACTGTCGGGGCAAGTGCTGTTGGTAGCGAGTAGCAGCAACATACACAGAGCCAAAGGTCCCCGTGTAGCCTCTAACACTGTAGGGGCAAGTGCTGTTAGCGAGTAGCAGCAACATACACAAAGACAAAGATCCCCGTGTAGCCTCTAGCAGACTGTCGGGGCAAGTGCTGTTGGTAGCGAGTAGCAGCAACATACACAGAGCCAAAGGTCCCCGTGTAGCCTCGAAGACTGTCGGGGCAAGTGCTGTTGGTAGCGAGTAGCAGCAACATACACAGAGCAAAGGTCCCCCGTGTAGCCTCTAACACTGTAGGGGCAAGTGCTGTTGGTAGCGAGTAGCACATACACACAGACAAAGGTCCCCCGTGTAGCCTCTGATAGACTGTCGGGGCAAGTGCTGTTGGTAGCGAGTAGCAGCAGCATACACAGAGCCAAAGGTCCCCCGTGTAGCCTCTAACAGGCTGTAGGGGCAAGTGCTGTTAGTAGCGAGTAGCAGCAACATACACAGAGCCAAAGGTCCCCGTGTAGCCTCTAACAGGCTGTAGGGGCAAGTGCTGTTGGTAGCGAGTAGCAGCAGCATACACAAAGACAAAGATCCCCCGTGTAGCCTCTAACAGGCTGTAGGGGCAAGTGCTGTTGGTAGCGAGTAGCAGCAACATACACAAAGATCCCCGTGTAGCCTCCAACAGACTGTGGGGCAAGTGCTGTTCGTAGAGAGTAGCAGCAGCAGCACCCTATGAAGGCTAGACGTATGTGTTTATATTCACGATTGTGTAAATGTATCCACATCGGCAGCGTGGGTACAACTGTAGTAGATGATTTGAACCAGGTAACGCCCCAACCGAGCTACTGTTGAGGCTATCCTTCAAAAGACACCGCAGGCTACCGCAAATGATAGCTTAACGAAGTGGCTTGCGATGATGATGATCATCACCATCATCATCGCCACCACGTGGGGAGTTCCATCAGCCAAACAAATCGTCCGAGCGCGTGGTGATGTCGGTTCTAAATGAACGGAGAGAGAGAGAAAGAGAAACACGCGCAGACTCCAAATGTACAGCAGCAGCAGGCATCGTCAGGGTCGGGATCGAACCCACGACCTCCTGTGTACCAGGCGAGGTAGTCAACATCTCCTGTCCACCGTGATGATGATAATGATGAGAGAGACACAGACTCCAAATGTACAGCAGCAGGCATCGTCAGGGTCGGGATCGAACCCACGACCTCCTGTAGACCTGGCGAGGTGGTTAACATCTCCCAGCCACCGTGATGATGAAAGAGAGAGACACGCAAACTCCATATACACAGCAGCAGCAGGCATCGTCAGGGTCGGGATCGAACCCACGACCTCCTGTAGACCTGGCGAGGGAGTTAACATCTCCTAGCCACCGCTGAGACCCTCATAACCGTAGCAGTGAACATCGCCACTGGGGAGACAAAGGCGGCCGGGCGTGGTGCTGGCCACCCACCCCCTCGTGTGCCGTGCCCGCTCATGTTAGAGGCTACACGGGGGATCTTTGTCTCTGTGTATGTTGCTGCTACTCGCTACCAACAGCACTTGCCCCAACAGTCTGTTGAGGCTACACGGGGGATCTTTGTCTTTGTGTGTGCTGCTGCTGCTACTCGCTACCAACAGCCCTTGCCCCAACAGTCTGTTGGAGGCTACACGGGGGATCTTTGTCTCTGTGTGTGCTGCTGCTACTCACTATCAACAGCCCTTGCCCCAACAGTCTGCTAAGGCTACACGGGGGATCTTTGTCTCTGTGTGTGCTGCTGCTACTCGCTACCAACAGCACTTGCCCCAGCAGTCTGTTGGAGGTTACACGGGGGATCTTTGTCTCTGTGTGTGCTGCTGCTACTCGCTACCAACAGCACTTGCCCCAGCAGTCTGTTGGAGGCTACACGGGGGATCTTTGTCTCTGTGTGTGCTGCTGCTACTCGCTACCAACAGCACTTGCCCCAGCAGTCTGTTGAGGCTACACGGGGGATCTTTGTCTCTGTGTGTGCTGCTGCTGCTGCTACCAACAGCACTTGCCCCAACAGTCTGCTAAGGCTACACGGGGATCTTTGTCTTCTTTGTCTTTGTGGGGAGCGGTGGAGCAGTGGTTAGCGAACCCGAATTGGATTCCCGCTCACGGCCAATTCGACGAATCATTTCAGCCGGTCCTCACCCTCCCCCCCTAGGTCGACTCAGCCTGAAATGGGTACCTGGTGTGAGAGAGAGACAATATCGTCACTGGGGAGACAAAGGCGGCCGGGCGTGTCCGTGTCGCCCTTCGAAGGGTGATGCTACTTTGCCGACAGCACTTGCCCCTGTAGTCTGTTGATGCTACACGGGTGATCTTTGTCACTGCCGTGGGTTGACTGCTGTGTGTGTCTGTGTCTGTCTGTGTGTGTCTGTGTGTGTGCTTGTGTCTGTGTGTGTGTGTTTACTGTGTGTGTCTGTGTGTGTGTGTCTCTGTGTGTGTGTGTCTATGTGTGTGNCTGGGTGTGTGTGTCTGTGTGTGTGTGTCTGTGTGTGTGTCTGTGTGTGTGTGTCTCTGTGTGTGTGTCTCTGTGTGTGTGTGTCTATGTGTGTGTCTGTGTGTGTCTGTGTGTGTCTGTGTGTGTGTCTGTGTGTGTCTGTGTGTGTGTGTCTCTGTGTGTGTGTGTCTGTGTGTGTGTATGTCTTGTGTGTATGTATGTCTTGTGTGTGTGTCTGTATGTATATATGTAGCTGTCTGGGGGAGCGGTGGTGCAGCGGTTAGCACTACGCTGCGCTATGAAACTGGCAAAGCGAGGTTGATTTGTGTGCCTGTCACTGTGTGTGTGTGTCACTGTGTTTACCACTGTGTGTATGTGTGTGTGTCACTGTGTGTGTCACTGAGTGTCACTGTGTGTGCCACTGTGTGTGTGTGTGTAAACAGCTTTTGTTCGGCCGGATCGAGGGGGCTAACGGGCGCGGCACGGGCTAGAGAAGAGATGGAGTGATGTGGTACAGGAGGACGTGGAGCTGAGTGGACTTGCCGATGACTGGTACCAGCGGTGTCAAGATCGGCCTCAGTGGAGGAGGCTCGTGAAGGACGCTACTGGGCAGTTGGAGGCAGTCGCCCTCCAACAACAACGGAGGGTGGAGGAGCGACGCTCACAACAACGAGCGGAGCGCCGGGTGGCTAAGGCACAGCAAGTTGACACAGTAGGGGGCACAGGTGGTGCATCAGCCAGTCATCTCGGTTATCTCAGTCAGTCGACCCGTGGCACCTGCTGGGTCTGCCCCGTGACCTCCTGCCAGCGGGCGTTCGACACTTCACGTGGCCTCAAGGTGCACTTGGCCTGGCACAAGCGTCGTGGTGACGTCACCGCCACTTAGTGGCGAATGGCGGTTGTTGTTGTTGTGTGTGTGGGGAGCGGTGGCGCAGCGGTTAGCGCTACGCTGCGCTACGAACCCGGCGACCCGAGTTCGATTCCCGCTCACGGCCACCAAACACCCAGTGACGATCATCTGAACCGGTCGCGGGCCTCCCTAGGTCGACTCAGCCTCAAATGAGTTAGCTGGTGCTGCGTGTAAAAACATCGCCACTGGGGAGACAAAGGCGTGGTGCTGGCCACCCAGCCGCTATCAACACTTGCCCCAACAGTCTACTGATCGTCTTCATGCGAATCGATGCGTAGATTTCTGTTGATATGACTGTGCTTATGGTAGTACATTATTAATCCCGAATCTCTTGCGGCTACATACAATGAAACGAGAAAATGGTAAAATAGTTTAAAAAAAAAAACAGAGCGATGAAATACAATACACTATTTAGACATTATTGTACAATAAAAATAAAAACCATCAAACGTGTTAGTGATTTTTTGTTAATATTTTAGACCAGGAAATGAGTTGATTTCGCCCCCCCCAAAATTGCGGCCAGTACCACGCCCGGCCGCCTTTGTCTCCCCAGTGGCGATGTTTACACACAGCACAAGTAACTCATTTGAGGCTGAGTCGACCTAGGGGAGGCCAGGACCGGTTCAGATAATCGTCCTGGTGTTGGCCGTGAGCTGAAATCGAACCCGGGTCGCCAGGTTCGTAGTGCCGTGCGCTAACCGCTGCACCACCGCTCCACACACACAAACAAGACAAAGATCCCCCGTGTAGCCTTAACAGACTGTCGGGGCAAGTGCTGCTTTCGCTGTGCGCACACACAGCACTTGCCCCTACAGCCTATCAGAGGCTACACGAGGGGGGGACCTTTGTCTGTGTCTGTGTGTGAGCTGCTAGCGAAAAGCACTTGCCCCTACAGCCTGTCAGAGGCTACACGGGGGAGGGATCTTTGTCTGTGTCTGTGTGTGAGCAGCAAGCGAACAGCACTTGCCCCTACAGCCTGCCAGAGGCTACACGGGAGGGGGGGACCTTTGTCTGTGTCTGTGTGTGAGCAGCAAGCGAACAGCACTTGCCCCTACAGCCTGTCAGAGGCTACACGGGGGGGGATCTTTGTCTGTGTCTGTGTGTGAGCTGCTAGCGAACAGCACTTGCCCCTACAGCCTGCCAGAGGCTACACGGGAGGGGGGACCTTTGTCTGTGTCTGTGTGTGAGCAGCAAGCGAACAGCACTTGCCCCTACAGCCTGTCAGAGGCTACACGGGGGGGATCTTTGTCTGTGTCTGTGTGTGAGCTGCTAGCGAACAGCACTTGCCCCTACAGCCTGCCAGAGGCTACACGAGGGGGGGACCTTTGTCTGTGTCTGTGTGTGAGCTGCTAGCGAAAAGCACTTGCCCCTACAGCCTGTCAGAGGCTACACGGGGGAGGGATCTTTGTCTGTGTCTGTGTGTGAGCAGCAAGCGAACAGCACTTGCCCCTACAGCCTGTCAGAGGCTACACGGGGGAGGGATCTTTGTCTGTGTCTGTGTGTGAGCAGCAAGCGAACAGCACTTGCCCCTACAGCCTGTCAGAGGCTACACGGGGCATCTTTGTCTTTGTGGTGGGTGGGTTGTTGTAGTAGTAGTAGCGGTGGTGGTGGTGGCTATACACCCCACGGCTAATGTACATAATATATAAAATATACACACGCGCTACGCGGGATGATGTTTACATGAGGGTGGGTGTCTGGGGGTGGCTGGGGGTGGGTGGATGTGACAATGCCCTCCCCACCACCCCCCCACCACCACCTCCCCCCCACCAATCCACCACAGCAGGACGCTCAATAACTCACGTGGCCCAGGTAATGATGACTTCCGAGTGAACGTCAAACCCTACCCAGCTCGGGCCAATTAAGATGCTTTACGATCCGCTGGACTTGCTACCCCCCCACCACCCCCCACCACCCCCCACTACCCCCCCCCCCACCAATCGTACACGTCTTCCCCCCATGGTGTTTATGAGATTCTTAGACAAAAACTATGCATACAGAGAGCACGACTCCTCCGTTGTTATTATGATAACAGCACCGGCGAGGCAGGAGGAGCGAGCGAACGAGGTCGTTTCTCGAGTCGGCAGTGATCACGGGGATGGGAGAGTGATGTGAGTGCGGGGTTTTGTGCAGGTGAATGTGTGTGTGTGTGGCTGTGTGTGTGCTGTGTGTGTGTGTGTGTGTGTGGCTGTGTGTGTGTGTGTGGTGTGTGGTGTGTGTGTGTGTGTGTGACTGTGTGTGTGTGAGTGTGTGTGTCTGTGTGTGTGTGTGTGTGTGTCTGTGTGTGTGTGTGTGTGTGTGTGTGTGTGTAGTATGTGTGTGTGTGTGTGTCTGTGTGTGTCTGTGTGTGTGTGTGTGTGTGTGTGTCTGTGTATATGTGTGTCTGTGGTGGTGGTGTGTGTCTGTGTGTCTGTGTGTCTGTTGTGTCTGTGGTGTGTGTGTGAACAGCTGTGTGATCTGTGGTGGCTGTTGTGACTGTGNGTGTGTCNGTGTGTCAGTCTGTGTGTGTGTGTCTGTGTCTGTGTGTGNGTGTTGTGTTGTGTAGTGTNGGTGGCGTTTAGCGCTACGCTGCGCTACGAACCCGGCGACATTCGATTCCCGCTCACGGCAACACCAGTGACGAATATCTGAACCGGTCTTGGGCCTCCCTAGGTCGACTCAGCCTCAAATGAGTACCTGGTGCGGATAAACATCGCCACTNGGGAGACAAAGGCGGCCGGGCGTGGTGCTGGCCACCCACCCCCTCGTGTGCCGTCATAGGTGCTCGCTAACAGCACTTGCCCCAACAGCCTGTTAAGGCTACACGGGGATCTTTTCTTTTGCCAGTATGTTGTGTGTGTATGTGTGTATGTGTGTATCTGTGTGTGTGTGTGTGTATCTGTGTGTGTGTGTGTCTGTGCGCGTGTTCATCTGTGTGTGTATGTGTGTGTATCTGTGTGTGTGTGTGTATCTGTGTGTATCTGTGTGTGTGTATCTGTGTGTGTGTCTGTGTGTGGCTATGTGTGTGTATCTGTGTATGTGTGTTATCTGTGTATGTGTGTGTGTGTATCTGTGTANGTGTGTGTGTATGTGTGTGTGTGTGTGTGTGTGTGTGTCTGNGTGTGTGNGTGTGTGTGTGTGTATCTATGTGTGTGTGTATCTGTGTGTGTGTATCTGTGTATATGTGTATGTGTCTGTGTGCGTGTGTGCGTCTCTATCGTACTTGCTAACAGCACTTGCTCCAACATTCTGTTCAGGCTATACGGGGGATCTGTATATTTGGATCTATGTATATATGTGTGTGTGCGTGTGTGCGTCTATGTATGTGTGTCTGCGTCTATGTATATATGTGTGTATGTGTGTATCTATGTGTGTGTGTATTTATGTATCTATATATGTGTATCTATATGTGTGTGTATCTATATATATATGTGTGTGTGTGTATCTATGTGTGTCTGCGTGTGTGTGTATCTGTGCGTGTGTGTATGTGTGTATATATACGTGTGTATCTTTGTGTATGTATCTATATGTGTGTGTATCTATGTATCTATATGTGTGTGTATCTATGTGTATCTATGTATGTGTATATGTGTGTGTATATCTATGTGTGTGTGTATATTTATGTGTGTGTGTATCTGTGTGTGTGTGTCGGTGTACGTGTCTGTGTGTGTGTGTCTGTGTGTGTATCTGCGTGTATTTATGTGTCTATATATGTGTGTGTGTGTATCTATGTGTGTGTGTGTATCTGTGCGTGTGTGTATGTGTGTATATATACGTGTGTATCTTTGTGTATGTATCTATATGTGTGTGTGTATCTATGTGTGTATCTATGTATCTATATATGTGTGTGTGTATCTTTGTGTATCTATATATGTGTATATGCGTGTGTGTATATCTATGTGTGTGTGTGTATCTATGTATGTGTATCTGTGTGTGTGTATATATGTGTGTGTAAGTGTGTATCTATGTATGTGTATGTATCTATCTATATCTGTATGTGTGTGTATCTGTGTGTGTATCTATGTATGTGTGTATATATGTGTGTGTCTGTGTATCTATATATATGTATCTATGTATGTGTGTATCTATGTATCTGTGTGTGTGTACCGTTCCGGCCTTCATAGGTGCTCGCTAACAGCACTTGCCCCGACAGTCTGTCAAGGCTATACAGGGGATCTTTGTCTTTGTCTAGTGGCTGCGCTACGAACCTGGCGACCCGAGTTCGATTCCCGCTCACGGCCAACACCACCAGTGACGATTATCTGAACCGGTCCTGGGCCTCCCTAGGTCGACTCAGCCTCAAATGAGTACCTGGTGCGGTGTGTAAACATCGCCACTGGGGAAACGCGGCCGGGCGTGGTGTGCCGTGGACCTTTATAGGTGTTCGCAAACAGCACTTGCCCCTTCAGTCTATTAAGGATATACGAGGNTCTTTGTCTTTTTTGTGTGTATCTATGTGTATGTGTGTGTAGATGTGTTGTTGTATGTGTGAGCTCCTCCGGCAGGCAAGGCTGCGTTGGCTGGGTCATGTAGCCCGCATGCCCAGCCACCGCAGGCCTAAACAGCTTTTGTTCGGCCGGATCGAGGGGGCTAGACGGGCGCGGCACGGGCTAGAGAAGAGATGGAGTGACGTGGTACAGGAGGACGTGGAGCTGAGTGGACTTGCCGATGACTGGTACCAGCGGTGTCAAGATCGGCCTCTGTGGAGGAGGCTCGTGAAGGACGCTACTGGGCAGTTGGAGGCAGTCGCCCTCCAACAAACGGAGGGCTGAGGAGCGACGCTCACAACGAGCGGAGCGCCGGGTGGATAAAGCATAGCAAGTTGGCACAGTAAGGGGCACAGGTGGTGCATCAGCCAGTCATCTCAGTCAGTGGCACCTGAGTCTGCCCCGTGACCTCCTGCCAGCGGGCGTTCGACACTTCACGTGGCCTCAAGGTGCACATGGCCTGGCACAAGCGTCGTGGTACGTCACCGCCACTTAGTGGCGAATGGCGGTTGTTGTTGTATCTATGTGTATCTATGTGTATGTATATATGTGTGTGTATGTGGCTATGTGTGTGCATTATGCGCTCACTAACAGCACTTGCCCCAACAGTCCGTTGAGGCTATACGGGGATCTTTGTATTTGTATCATGTATGTGTGCATGTGCGTGTGTGTGTGCCACAGTGCCGGCCTTCATAGGTGCACTCGCCAACAGCACTTGCCCCAACAGTCTGCTGAGGCTACACGGGGGATCTTTGTCTTTATCTGTGTATGTGTATCGATGTGCAGCTGTGAGTGGAGCGGTGGCGCAGCGGTTAGCGCTACTTTGCGCTACGAACCTGGCGAGTTCGATTCCCGCTCACGGCTACCAACACCACCCAGTGACGATTATCTGAAACCGGTTCCTGGCCCTCCCCAGATCGACTCAGCCTCAAATGCATTACCTGGTGCTGTGTGTGCAAACATCGCCACTGGGAGACAAAGGCGGCCGGGCGTGGTGTTGCCACCCACCCCCTCGTGTGCCCAGTGCCGGTAGTTCATAGGTTCTGCTCGCTAACAGCACTTGCCCCAGCAGTCTGTTAGAGGGTTGTTGGGTGAGTGAGTGAGAGGGTTGGTGAAAGGGTTGGTGGGTGAGGGCGTTGGTGAGTGAGTGAGTCGGTGAGTGAGAGGGTTGGTGAGTGAGTGAGTCGGTGAGTGATTGGGTTGGTGAGTGAGTCGGTGAGTGAGTGAGAGAGTTGGTGAGAGAGTTGGTGGGTGAGTAATAGGGTTGGTGGATGAGTGAGTTGGTGAGTGAGTGAGTGGGTGAGTGAGTTGGTGAGTGAGTCGGTGAGTGAGTGAGTGAGTCGGTGAGTGAGTGAGAGAGTTGGTGGGTGAGTGAGTTGGTGAGTGAGTGAGTTGGTGAGTGAGTCGGTGAGTGAGTGAGTGAGTGGGTGAGTGGGGGACTTAGTGAGTGAGTGGGNGACTGAGTGACTGAGTGAGTGAGTGGGTGACTGAGTGANTGAGTGGTGAGTGGTCCGGGTGGGTGAGTGAGTGGGTGACTGAGTGGGTGACTGAGTGAGTGACTGACTTCAGTGAGTTAGTGAGTGAGTGGGTGAGTTAGCGAGTGAGCGAGTGAGTAAGTGAGTGGGTGAATGAATGTGTGAGTGTGTGACTGAGTGGGTGAGTGAGTGACTGAGTGACTGAGTTGAGTGACTGAGTGACTGAGTGAGTGACTGAGTGACTGACTAACTGAGTGAGTGAGTGAGTGACTGAGTGAGTGAGTGACTGTGAGTGAGTGACTGAGTGACTGAGTGACTGACTGAGTGGGTGACTAAGTGACTGAGTGAGTGGGTGACTAAGTGGGTGACTGAGTGACTGACTGATGGGTGGGTGAGTGAGTGACTGAGTGAGTGGGTGAACTAAGTGGGTGACTGAGTGAGTGACTGAGTGAGTGGGTGAGTGAGTGAGGGGTGAGTGACTGAGTGAGTGATGACTGAGTGAGTGAGTGAGTGACTGACTGAGTGAGTGAGCGACTGACTGAGTGACTGATGAGTGACTGAGTGATGACTGAGTGGGTGACTAGTGACTGACGAGTGGGTGACTAAGTGGGTGACTGAGTGACTTAGTGAGTGGGTGACTAAGTGAGTGACTGAGTGACTGACTGAGTGGTGAGTGACTGAGTGAGTGGGTGAGCTGACTTGAGTGAGTGAGTGACTGAGTGAGTGAGGATGAGTGAGNGAGTGGNGTTGCGTAGTGGCTGAAAGGCTGAGTAACTGACTGAGTGAGNGACNGACTGGTGAGTGAGTGTGAGTGACTGAGTGGGTGAGTGAGTGTCTCACTGAGTGGANTGACTGAGTGAGTGACTATGAGTGACTGACTGAGTGACTGAGATGACTGACTGAGTGGGTGACTGACTGAGTGGTGACTGACTGAGCTGACTGAGTGAGTGGGTGAGTGAGTGACTGAGTGACTGACTGAGTGGGTGACTAAGTGGGTGACTGAGTGATCTTTATGAACTCGGTCTCGTCCTCTCCGTGTCTTGCTGCGCCCCTGCAGGCCACCCTCCCCCCTCCCCTCCCCCTCGCTCCCCCCCTCCCCCCTCCTCCCCCGCCCCCCCCTCCCCCCTGCTCCCCCCTCCCCCTCGCTCCCCCCCTCCCCTCCTGCCCCCCTCCCCCCCCCCTCCCCTCGTCCCCCCTCCCCCTGCTCCCCCCCTCCCCTCCTGCCCCCTCCCCCTCCCCTCCCCTCCCCCCCCCCTCCTGCCCCCCCTCCACCCTCCCCTCCCCCCTCCCCCTTGACCCCCCTCCCCCTCCCCCTCCCCCCTCCTGCCCCCCCTCCCCCCTCCCTCTCCCTCCCCCTTCCTCCTCCCCCCTTCCACCCCCCGCCCCCCCGGGCTCAATAATTAACGAGGATGAGACGATGAATCATGCAGCATCAGCAGTAGTAGCAGTAGCAGCAGCAGTAGTAGTAGTGCAGTAGTAGTAGTAGTNGTAGTAGTNGCNGTNGTNGCAGTAGTAGTAGTAGTAGTGAGCAGTAGTAGTAGCNGCAGTAGCAGTGCNGTAGTAGTAGCAGTNGCNGCAGTAGCAGCAGTAGTNGTCCAGCAGTAGTAGCAGCAGTAGTNGTAGTAGTNGCAGTAGTAGTAGTAGTAGCNGTAGTAGCAGTAGTAGCAGTAGTAGCAGTAGCAGCAGTAGCAGCAGCAGCNGTAGTAGTAGTAGCNGTAGTAGCAGTNGCAGTAGTAGTAGTAGCAGTNGTAGCAGTAGTAGCAGTAGTNGTAGTAGTAGTNGTCAGTNGCNGTAGTAGTAGGTAGTAGCAGTAGTAGCAGTAGTAGCAGCAGCAGTAGTAGTAGCAGCAGTNGTAGTAGTAGCAGTAGTAGTAGCAGTGTAGCAGTAGTAGCAGTAGTAGTAGCAGTAGTAGCAGCAGTAGCAGCAGCAGCAGTAGTTAGCAGCAGTAGTAGCAGCAGTAGTAGCAGTAGTAGTAGTAGCAGTAGTAGCAGTAGTAGTAGCAGTACAGCAGTAGTAGCAGTAGCAGCAGCAGTAGCAGTAGCAGTNGCAGCAGTAGTAGTGTAGTAGTAGTAGCAGTAGTAGTAGCAGCAGCAGTAGCAGTAGCAGTAGTAGTAGTAGTAGTAGTAGTAGCAGTAGTAGTAGCAGCAGTAGCAGCAGCTCGAGTCGTAGACGCAGACAACACAAAGATGAAGGCGATCGTCGCCCGCGATAGCCTCCGGCAGACTGCAGGGGCAAGTGCCGTCAGCTACGAGGGGGGGGGGCACCAGCCTCCCCGCACGGCCGCCTTTGTCTTCCCGATGTTTACGCACCGCACTGGTGGACTCATTTGAAGGCAGAGTCGACCTAGGGGAGACCCACGGACGGGTTGTCATGTAAATGCGCGCCGCTGGTATTGATCGTGATTCGGGGATCGATAATAACCCTCTCTGTGTGTGTGTGTCCTAACTTGTGGGCCACCCTGGAAAACAACAACAACAACAATGTGTGGTGGTGCCATCCTGTACAACAACAACAACAACAATGTGTGGTGGTGCCATCCTGTACAACAACAACCCTATGTGTGGTGGTGCTACCCTGTACAACAACAACAACAACAATGTGTGGTGGTGCCATCCTGTACAACAACAACAACAACCTGTGTGGTGGTGCTACCCTGTACAACAACAACAACCTCTGTGTGGTGGTGCTACCCTGTACAACAACAACAACAACCCCATGTGTGGTGGTGCCACCCTGTAAAACAACAACAACAACAACCACGATATGTCCTGTAACCCATGAGTCCATCCTGCAAATCTCTCATCAACGTTGGCACGCACGTGGCCACACGTTCCACTCCCTCACCCACACCCAGGGGGGAAGGGGGGGGCTGCCTTAGTGGGGGGCTGAGTTAGGGGTGGGGGCTGAGGTAGGTGGTGGTGGGGTGGTGGGGGGTGGTGGTGGTGGTGGTGGGTGGGGAAGATCCCTTCAAAGTCGACATAATTGGCCCCCATCAAAGGCCACTCCCCAACTCACTCCCCCCCTCAACCCTGAATAATTGAGCCGAATCAAAGCGCGAGTCGGGGGGGGGGTGGTGAGTGGGGTGCGTGGGGGGGGGCTACTTAGCGGGTATGCACGGACACAGATGTAGATGCCACTGGTTCTTCATGTTCTGTAGATGTAGATACCACTGGTTCTTCATGTTCTGCAGATGTAGATGCCACTGGTTCTTCATGTTCTGCAGATGTAGATGCCACTGGTTCTTCATGTTCTGCAGATGTAGATACCACTGGTTCTTCACGTTCTGCAGATGTAGATGCCACTGGTTCTTCATGTTCTGCAGATGTAGATACCACTGGTTCTTCATGTTCTGCAGATGTAGATGCCACTGGTTCTTCATGTTCTGCAGATGTAGATGCCACTGGTTCTTCATGTTCTGCAGATGTAGATACCACTGGTTCTTCACGTTCTGTATGTAGATGCCACTGGTTCTTCATGTTCTGCAGATGTAGATGCCACTGGTTCTTTCATGTTCTGCAGATGTAGATGCCACTGGTCTTCATGTTCTGCAAGATTAGATACCAGGTTCTTCACGTTCTGCAGATGTAGATGCCACTGGTTCTCTCATGTTCTGCA
>WFAB01001624.1:0-40000 GCA_018977245.1 Lethenteron camtschaticum
GATGTGTGCTCGCGCGCACTCACGCAGGCTCACACACGCAGGCTCACACACGCAGGCTCACACACGCTCGCTCAACACACGCTCGCTCCAACACACGCAGGCTCACACACGCAGGCTCACACACGCTCGCTCCAACACACGCAGGCTCACAACACCCTCCTGGGTCACACAACGAACACAGTTGTCATCAGTGTCGCGTGTGACTGACAATCGAACGCTGGCATCAGCAAATTTGTCAGTGTCACACACACACCCCTGTGTCACACACACACCCTGTGTCACACACACACACTGTGTCACACAACACTGTGGTCACACACACACCCTGCTCACTGTGTCACCACACACACCTCTCATGTGTCACACACACACAGTGTCACACACACAGTGTCACACACATACAGGTCACACACACAGTGTCACACACACAGTGTACCACACACAGTGTCACACGTGGCACACACACACAGTGTCACACACAGTGTCACACACACACTGTCACACACACACAGTGTCACACACACACCTGTGTCACACACACACACACCCCTGTGTCACACACGCACACACCGCTCACTATGCCACACACACACGCACCGTGCACACACACACACACACTGCTCAATCTCACGCACACTGCTTACTTGCTGGCTATGGTTAGGAGCCTGCGGATGACTGTGGTGGGGGTAAACACACGGGCTGCGTGACTACAGCGGCCGCTCTCCTGAGGAGGACACAGACAACAGACACAAACAGAAGATCCCCCAAATCGCCTTCTTACTGACATGTGGGCCCGTGCCCTTAGCGAGAAGCGTACGAAGGCCGAGCGGCGCCCCTCCTCTGCGTGGGCGACGTGGCCAGCACGACGCCCGGCCGCCTTGTCTCCCAATGCTAATGCTCGAAATGTTTTACGCAAACACGGCACCAGGTACTCATTTGAGGCCGAGCCGACCTAGGGGAGGCGGGCCCGGAACCAGTTTCAGATTCTATCGCTGACGATCGCGGAGAGTGGGAACTGAACTCGGGTTGCGGGGCGCGCTAACCGCTGCGCCACCGCTCTCGCTAGACTCATGACAGAGCACCGCGCACACAGACACACACACAGGCACATACACACAGTGCACATGCACACACGCACAACACGATGCACATGAACACACAGGGACACCACACATGAACACGTATATACACAGGCAAGCATGTTCAGGATACACACCCCCACTCACGCACGCACCAACAAAGGTACACCCCTTATGCGCGCACAGTAGTACACACACATCATGTAAGCACATGCACGCACAGGTACACACACACGCACGCACGCATGTACACAGTAGGACACGTATATACACAGGCCCAGGTAAACACACTCATGCACGCACCCACACAGGCACACACAGACACGCACACGGTGGTACACATACACAGGGCCGGACACAAACACACACACGCACGCTCAAATAACGATGTTCCAGGGCAGCCACACCATTCGCCCTGCTCACACCGGCGCTATGTAATAAGGGATGTCCGAGATGAGGACCTATTCGGAAATAAATAGATGAACACGTAATATCCACACTCACCGGGTCCTAGCGACTTCCTCGAGAGTTGGAACAGCACACGCTCGGGTCTCATTGGGGGGGGGGGGGGGGGAGCTAACTAACACGAGGGGTGGGGGCGGGGCAGGGGGGGGCGGGGCGGCGCGCCCAATCGGATTTGAGCGTGGAGCGCAGTTCAAAATCGGATTGGTCGATGGAAAAACTAAACGGAGACGGGGCGGTGGGGGGGGAGGGAACCGAAGAGGGGGGTTGGTGGAGAGCAGAGGTCGCAAAGGGTTTTTGATTCCTTACCCGTACCGGCCGCACCAGGATCGCAAAGGGTACCCGTACCCTACCCGATACCCGGCTACCTGTACCCGGCCGGGTATCGGGTAGGGACGGGTACCCGATTGCGACCTCTGGGATGAAGCCATGTTGCAGGCGCGGATGGGTTGATTCTAGGAACTTGAATTGTGAGAGAGACAAGACGTTGGGAAATGAGTGACAAACGGTTACTCACCAGTGACTCACGGCCTACCCGTACCCGGCCGCCAGGGTCGCAAACGGCTACCCGTACCCGTACCCGGCCGGGTACGGGTAGCCGGATCGGTAGGGTACGGGTATCGGGTACCGGTTGCGACCTCTGGTGGAGAGTCGTGGAAAGTTCGGGAGAGGATGAGGGAGAGAATACACGGGGTGGATAGAAGGATGGGGGGTAGGGGGGGGGATTCGGAGTGCCGGCTGTGTGGAAGACGGAATCAAGGCGAGGTTCAAGATTCATCCGGCTGGAATTTCTTCGCACCAGCGACTGATATTGACCGTTCCATGGTGCGTGCGTGAATGGCATGCGTGCATATTTGAAAACATTTTTGTTTAAGTGCTTTGTTCACCTCCCCTATACTTTGCGCTACAATCGTGCTTCTGTACCGTTTCGCGTTGTAACATTGTGAGCACGTGACCCATACTGGACATCTGAGTATACACGAACTTTATAGCCCACTGCATTCCCTCCGTACGAATGCATATTCTGAAGTGGTGCATGTGCGTACACATGTACACGTGTGGACGTGTGGCCGTGCGTTGGTTTGCACGCATGCCTGCCATTCGTGTAGTCAGGTCTGGGGCGTGGTGCTGGCCCCCACCCCTCGTGATGCCGTGCCAGGCCTTCGTAGGTGCTACTCGCTAGCAGCACTTGCCCAAAGTGAAGGCTACAAGGGGGACCTTTGCTTTTGTTCGTCAGTCAGTTAGCAACGCTCACAAAAAACCGAGTGTCGGAGCGGCGGGCAGCTAAACGCAGTGAGTTGGCAGTGCAGGAGGGGGGGGGGTGGCACAGGTGGTGCATCTGCCAGCCATCTCAGTCAGCCAACCTATCATGGTACCTCGTCTAACGGTGCACCTAGCCTGGCACTAGCACCGTGGTGACGCCACCGCAGCTTAGTCGCGAACGCCGGTTGTTGTTGTTGTTTGATTGCACGTGTATAAGGATGTTTACCCGCGCGTCCGTGAATGTGAAAGCACGTGTACATGTGTATGCACATGCACCACTTGCATGCGAGTGTGCATGTGTGTGTGTGTGTGTAAAGACGCGTGTCTCTGCTGCCCAGCCACCACATGCCCATGCAGCTTGTTTGTTCGGATAGAGGGGGCTAAATGGGCGTGGCACGGGCTAGAGACGAGATGGACTGCTGCGGTACATGAGTGGGACTTGGCGATGACCGGTACCAGTGGTGTCAAGATCGGCCTCTGTGGAGGAGGCTCGTGAACGACGCTGCTGCTACTGGGAGTTGGAGGGGTCGCCCTCCAGCAACAACGGAGGGCGGAGGAGCGACGCTCACAACAACGAGCGGAGCGCGGGGCTAAAACGCAGCGAGTTAGCACAGTAAGGAGCACAGGTGGTGGATCTGCCAGTCATCTCAGTCAGTCAACCCATGTCACATGACCTCCTGCCGTAAGCTTTCCACACCTGCACGTGGCCTCATGGTGCACAATCACTGTGGTCATGTCGGCACCGCTCAGTGGCGAACGGCAGTTGCTGTGCATGTATCTGCATAGGTACATTTGTGCACGTGTGTGCATGCGTGTGTGCATACGTGTGTGCATACGTGTGTGCATACGTGTGTGCATACGTGTGTACGCGCGTGTACGCGTGTGTGGTGTACACGCGTGTGCGTACCGTGTGTGTATGCGCGTGTACGCATGTGTACGCGCGTGTGCACACCGTGTGAGTGTGTGTACACGCGAGTGTGTGTACACGCATGTGTGTGTACACGTGCGTGTGTGTACACGCGTGAGTGTGTGTACACGGCGTGTGTGTGTGTGTACACGTGCGTGTGTGTGTGTACACGCGCGTGGGCGTACCGTGTGAATCGAGGTCGTCGCTGGGTGGGACGCCGCCACCGTCCGTGAACTCGTGGGGGGGGTCCGGCTTGCAGTGTCCGCAGCAGCAGTTGCAGCAGCAGCACAGGCAGCAGCAGCAGTAGCAGCCGGTGAGGATCCCACACACCACGAAGCAGCCTGGGGAGACACGGGGAGACGCGGGGGGGGGGGGAGAGATAGAGGGAGCGAGAGACACGGAGGGGTCACAGGGGAGACACGGTGGGAGACAGATCAGGATATTTATTCCCGACTGGAGGAATCCGATGACCTATAAACCTCTTTCACAGACGTGTAAGCCGGGGCCGTTTGGAGGGGCACGGAAAAAGAACGTCAACGACAACAGAAATGACACAAACACGATGGGAGTACAAAGTAGAATAAAAGGTACACAAATGACCCAAACACAAAACATCAACTAAACCATCCCCCCATCCTTCCAGGCAAAGCCCACTCACAAGTAACCTGGCCACAAATGCTATCTCACAAAAAGTGGCCCAGTTTTTTGGACATTCATAGCACCAACGCAAGACGCGGGGTGAGAGCATTCCAAACGATTAGGGTCATAGGAAGCGTCATCATCAGCCATGGCCGATCCACTGCTGGATGAAGGCTTCCCAAAGTCGTTGCCAGCGTCTAAAGTTCTGCAGGGAAGACAGCAGCAAGCGAGCTCAGCTTACCCCATTGCCTGCCATGACATTACAGATTCCAATTCCTGACCTTACACGAGCACGGGCTATGCGCGTAACCCTCACATGACCTAAGCCTGACCAATACGAAGCCTCGTTGTACGTGTGTTGAACTTTTTTCGCACCATACGTGGCCAACCGTGCTAATCGGAGGTGTAGTGTTGAGTCTATGGCAGTGTTGAGTCTATGGGCAGTGTTAGTCTATGAGCAGTGTTGAGTCTATGAGCAGTGTTAGTCTATGAGCAGTTTTAGTCTATGGGCAGTTTTAGTCTATGGGCAGTTTAGTCTACGGGCAGTGTTAGTCTATGGGCAGTGTTAGTCTATGGGCAGTGTTGAGTCTATGGGTAGTTTTAGTCTATGGGCAGTGTTAGTCTATGGGCAGTGTTAGTCTATGGGCAGTGTTAGTCTATGGGCAGTGTTAGTCTATGGGCAGTGTTGAGTCTATGGGCAGTGTTGAGTCTATGGGCAGTGTTGAGTCTATGGGGCAGTGTTGAGTCTATAGGCAGTGTTGAGTCTATGGGGCAGTGTTAGTCTATGGGCAGTGTTGAGTCTATGGGCAGTGTTTAGTCTATGGGCAGTGTTGAGTCTATGGGCAGTGTTAGTCTATGGGCAGTGTTGAGTCTATGGGCAGTGTTGAGTCTATGGGCAGTGTTAGTCTATGGGCAATTTTAGTCTATGGGCAGTGTTGAGTCTATGGGCAGTGTTGAGTCTATGGGCAGTTTTAGTCTATGGGCAGTGTTAGTCTATGGACAGTGTTAGTCTATGGGCAGTGTTAGTCTATGGGCAGTGTTGAGTCTATGGGCAGTGTTGAGTCTATGGGCAGTGTTGAGTCTATGGGCAGTGTTGAGTCTATGGGGCAGTGTTGAGTCTATAGGCAGTGTTGAGTCTATGGGGCAGTGTTAATCTATGGGCAGTGTTGAGTCTATGGGCAGTGTTGAGTCTATGGGCAGTGTTGAGTCTATGGGCAGTGTTAGTCTATGGGCAGTGTTGAGTCTATGGGCAGTGTTGAGTCTATGGGCAGTGTTAGTCTATGGGCAATGTTAGTCTATGGGCAGTGTTGAGTCTATGGGCAGTGTTAGTCTATGGGTAGTGTTGAGTCTATGGGTAGTGTTGAGTCTATGGGCAGTGTTAGTCTATGGGTAGTGTTGAGTCTATGGGCAGTGTTGAGTCTACGGGCAGTGTTGAGTCTATGGGCAGTGTTGAGTCTATGGGCAGTGTTAGTCTATGGGTAGTGTTGAGTCTATGGGCAGTGTTGAGTCTATGGGTAGTGTTAGTCTACGGGCAGTGTTGAGTCTACGGGCAGTGTTGAGTCTATGGGTAGTGTTGAGTCTATGGGCAGTGTTGAGTCTATGGGTAGTGTTAGTCTATGGGCAGTGTTGAGTCTACGGGCAGTGTTAGTCTATGGCAGTGTTAGTCTATGGGCAGTGTTGAGTCTATGGGCAGTGTTAGTCTATGGGTAGTGTTAGTCTATGGGAAGTGTTAGTCTATGGGTAGTGTTAGTCTATGGGCAGTGTTAGTCTATGGGCAGTGTTAGTCTATGGGCAGTGTTAGTCTATGGGTAGTGTTAGTCTATGGGCAGTGGTTAGTCTATGGGCAGTGTTAGTCTATGGGTAGTGTTAGTCTATGGGTAGTGTTAGTCTATGGGCAGTGTTAGTCTATGGGAAGTGTTAGTCTATGGGTAGTGTTAGTCTATGGGTAGTGTTAGTCTATGGGCAGTGTTAGTCTATGGGCAGTGTTAGTCTATGGGCAGTGTTGAGTCTATGGGTAGTGTTGAGTCTATGGGCAGTGTTAGTCTATGGGCAGTGTTAGTCTATGGGCAGTGTTAGTCTATGGGCAGTGTTAGTCTATGGGCAGTGTTAGTCTATGGGCAGTGTTGAGTCTATGGGCAGTGTTGAGTCTATGGGAAGTATGTATGTTGAACGTCTTTACCATCGTCCTTAGCCAACCATGCTAATCAGGTGTGGGGAAAGGACAACAAGAAGGCGCTTCACTCCGTGCATGTCTCTGCAGGTCTCTGTGCGAGTCTCTGGGTCTCTGCGTGTCTCTGCAGGTCTCTATGCGTGTCTCTGGGTCTCTGCGGTTCTCTGAGGGTCTCTGAGGGTCTCTGAGGGTCTCTGAGGGTCTCTGAGGGTCTCTGGGTCTCTGGGTCTCTGCGTGTCTCTGCAGTTCTCTGCGTGTCTCTGCAGTTCTCTGCGTGTCTCTGCAGTTCTCTGAGGGTCTTTAGGGTCTCTATGCGTGTCTCTGCGGTTCTCTGAGGGTCTCTGAGGGTCTCTGAGGGTCTCTGAGGGTCTCTGAGGGTCTCTGCATGTCTCTGGGCGTGTCTCTGGGTCTCTGTGTGTCTCTGGGTCTCTGCGGGTCTCTGGGCATGTCTCTGCTAATCTAGGGGTCTGTCTGGCAGTCCAATAAAGAAATTAAATAGGCCGTTTCCTTGATTATTTCTGGAACACAGTCAGGGTTCAAATGTTCACTCCCAACACGGCGTTGCGGGGTGTTCAGGCCCATTTACACCACCGAGTCAAACCTCACCGTCACGCAGACGCCGAAACAAACCCTCGCCAAACAAAGAGGGAGTGGGTGGCCAACACCACGCCCGGCCGCACTTTCCTCCCCAGTGGCGACGTTTACACACCGCACCAGCTACTCATCCGAGGCCGAGTCGACCTGGGGGAGGCCTCAGGACCATTTCAGATCATCGTCACCGGCGTTGGCCGCGAGTGGGAATCGAACCCGGCTCTGCAGGGTTCGCAACGCAGCGCAGCCGATACGCACGCCACCGCACCCCGACCCCGACCCCGACCCCTGAGCAGCACGCCGATCCCTACGCCACCGCACCCCGACCCCGACCCCGACCCCTGAGCAGCACGCCGATCCCTACGCCACCACACCCCGACCCCGACCCCTGAGCAGCACGCCGATCCCTACGCCACCGCACCCCGACCCCCGACCCCTGAGCAGCACGCAGGATCCCTACTCCACCGCACCCCGACCCCCGACCCCTGAGCAGCACGCCGATCCCTACGCCACCGCACCCCGACCCCGACCCCTGAGCAGCACGCCGATCCCTACGCCACCGCACCCCGACCCCGACCCCTGAGCAGCACGCCGATCCCTACGCCACCGCACCCCGACCCCCGACCCTGACCCCTGAGCAGCACGCCGATCCCTACGCCACCGCACCCCGACCCCCGACCCCTGAGCAGCACGCCGATCCCTACGCCACCCCGACCCCGACCACGACAACCCACTGAGCAGCGCGGTCGAGGTATGGTCGACGGACAACCCTGACGCCCGTCAAGCATGCCGTCACCCCTCGCCGCCCCACCCCCCGCCCCCCCTGCCCCCCCCCCCCCGGTGCCCGCACCTTGACCCAGGGGCTGGAGAGCACGAAGTACGTGTTGACGTTCTCCTCCCCGAACTGCTCCGCGATGTAGAGGCCCAGCGAGCCGTATTGATCGTAGACGCTCCTCTTCGTGGGGTCCGACAGGATGCAGTTGGCGCTGTTGATCTCCTGGAACTTCTCCGACGCGGTGGGGTCATCCGGATTCTTGTCCGGGTGGTACTTCAGCGCCAGCTTCCTGGAAACGGGCGGGCGGGGGTCGGGTGGCGGAGGTCGGAGGCGAGGAGGGGGGGGTGGGGGGGCACGGTCAGGGCGGATGGTTGCGGCTGTGGCTGGGTCAGAGGTCGCACCCGGGTACCCGATACCTATACCCTACCCGATACCTGGCTACTCTGGTGCGGCCGGGTACGGGTAGGCCCTGAGTCACTGGTGAGTCACCGTTTGTCACTCATTTCCCAACGTCTTGTCTCTTCTCACATTTCAAGTTCCTAGAATCAACCCACCCGCGCCTGCAACATGGCTTCATCCCAGAGGTCGCAATCGGGTACCCGTACCCGTACCCTACCCGATACCCGGCCGGGTACGGGTAGCCGGGTATCTGGTAGGGTACGGGTACCCGATTGCGACCCTGGTGCGGCCGGGTACGGGTAAGGAATCAAAACCCGTTTGCGACCTCTGGGCTGGGATACACGTGTCCCGGTGTAACCCGTCTCCCCGCGCGCCTGCCCCGTGTCCCCGTGTGTCCCGATGCCCCGCTGGTGCCCCGGCGTGTCTGCCCTCGCGTCCCCCCGAAGTTGCGTGTGGCCCCCCGCCCCTCCCCCGTGCACCTGTACGCCTTCTTGATGTCGTCGGGAGTGGCGCCCTTGCGCAGGCCCAGCATGAGGTAGAGGCTCTCGCCGGACGTGGACATGGAGCGCTGGCGCCCGTCGGCCCCCGGGGGACCCCCGCGTGGGGCCGCCATGCACGCAGCCTGCACGCGCGGCGCACGCACACACGGAGGCAAGCGCCGTTAGCGAGTAGCACCTACGAAGGCCGGCACGGCGCACGAGGTGGCGGGGTGGGTGGCCAACAACAACAACAACAACTGGATGATGTTGCACGTAGACTCGTCACGAGTGCTTGAACCAGGTGAGAGAACGCAAGAGTGAGACCAGGATGAGTCGCCGTGGGTGACTAGGAGATGTTAACTACCTCGCCTGGTATGCAGGAGGTCGTGGGTCTGACCCCAACCCTGATGCCTGCTGCTGTATAGTTAGAGTTTGTGTGTCTCTCTCATCATCACCAGTGGCTAGGAGATGTTAACTACCTCGCCTGGTATGCAGCAGGTCATGGGTTTGACCCCAACCCTGATGCCTGCTGCTGCTGTATATTTAGAGTTTGTGTGTCTCTCATCATCATCATCACCAGTGGCTAGGAGATGTTAACTACCTCGCCTGGTATGCAGGAGGTCGTGGGTCTGACCCCAACCCTGATGCTGTATATTTAGAGTTTGTGTGTCTCTCTCATCATCATCATCACCAGTGGCTAGGAGATGTTAACTACCTCGCCTGGTATGCAGGAGGTCGTGGGTCTGACCCCAACCCTGATGCCTGCTGCTGTATATTTAGTGTTTGTGTGTCTCTCTCATCATCACCAGTGGCTAGGAGATGTTAACTACCTCGCCTGGTATGCAGGAGGTCGTGGGTTTGACCCCAACCCTGATGCCTGCTGCTGCTGTATATTTAGAGTTTGTGTGTCTCTCATCATCATCATCACCAGTGGCTAGGAGATGTTAACTACCTCGCCTGGTATGCAGGAGGTCGTGGGTCTGACCCCAACCCTGATGCTGTATATTTAGAGTTTGTGTGTCTCTCTCATCATCATCATCACCAGTGGCTAGGAGATGTTAACTACCTCGCCTGGTATGCAGGAGGTCATGGATCTGACCCCAACCCTGATGCCTGCTGCTGTATATTTAGAGTTTGTGTGTCTCTCTCATCATCACCAGTGGCTAGGAGATGTTAACTACCTCGCCTGGTATGCAGGAGGTCATGGGTTTGACCCCAACCCTGATGCCTGCTGCTGCTGTATATTTAGTGTTTGTGTGTCTCTCTCATCATCACCAGTGGCTAGGAGATGTTAACTACCTCGCCTGGTATGCAGGAGGTCATGGGTTTGACCCCAACCCTGATGCCTGCTGCTGCTGTATATTTAGAGTTTGTGTGTCTCTCATCATCATCATCACCAGTGGCTAGGAGATGTTAACTACCTCGCCTGGTATGCAGGAGGTCGTGGGTCTGACCCCAACCCTGATGCTGTATATTTAGAGTTTGTGTGTCTCTCTCATCATCATCATCACCAGTGGCTAGGAGATGTTAACTACCTCGCCTGGTATGCAGGAGGTCATGGATCTGACCCCAACCCTGATGCCTGCTGCTGTATATTTAGAGTTTGTGTGTCTCTCTCATCATCACCAGTGGCTAGGAGATGTTAACTACCTCGCCTGGTATGCAGGAGGTCATGGGTTTGACCCCAACCCTGATGCCTGCTGCTGCTGTATATTTAGAGTTTGTGTGTCTCTCATCATCATCATCACCAGTGGCTAGGAGATGTTAACTACCTCGCCTGGTATGCAGGAGGTCGTGGGTCTGACCCCAACCCTGATGCTGTATATTTAGAGTTTGTGTGTCTCTCTCATCATCATCATCACCAGTGGCTAGGAGATGTTAACTACCTCGCCTGGTATGCAGGAGGTCATGGGTCTGACCCCAACCCTGATGCCTGCTGCTGTATATTTAGAGTTTGCGTGTCTCTCTCATCATCATCATCATCACGGTGGCTAGGAGATGTTAACTACCTCGCCTGGTCTACAGGAGGTCGTGGGTTCGATCCCAACCCTGACGCCTGCTGCTGTATATTTAGAGTTTTCGTGTTCTCCCCCACATCATCATCACCACAGTGGCTCGGCGATATTAACTACCTCGCCTGGTATGCAGGAGGTCGTGGGTTCGATCCCAACCCTGACGCCTGCTGCTGTATATTTGTAGTTTGCAGTGTCTATCTCTCTCTCTCCCCGTGGTGGCGTGGATTTTTCTGCGGGTCCTCTGGTTTTCCCCTCCACATTCGTAAAGAGTCAAGATCACACGCTTAGAGTACTTGGCTCCAGCTGTACGATGACAAGCCACTTGGTTGAGCTATCATTTGTGGCCAGGTCACTTCTGAGAAAGAGCTCAGTGGAGGCTTACCTGGTCAAATACAAAAACTGTTTAAGTTTAGTCCCATTTCACATGAGTGACCCGGCTCACCAAATTGACAAACACAAGTGCACCTTTCCAGTACATGTAAATATTTAGACCAATTTAAACGGAGATACGTGCCCTCTCAAGTACCCACTTGGGTACTGTAGACTCAGGAGTACACGGTCAACTACAAAGACACACGCACTCATTTACACACTCTAATACACACACACTCATTTACACACTCTAATACACACACACTCATTTACACACTCTAATATACATACACACATGCTCATTTACACACTCTAATACACACACACACACTCATTTACACACTCTAATATACACACACACACTCATTTACACACTCTAATATACACACACACACACTCATTTACACACTCTAATATACACACACACACTGAAGTGCGCACTCAATTACAAAGATTTGCCTTCAACAACAGATTGTTGGGGGCCAGTGCCGTTAGCAACAAAGCAAAGACAAATATCCCCATTATAGCCTTAACAGACTGTAGGGGCAAGTGCTGTTAGCGAGCACCTATGAAGGCTGCCGGCACGGCACACGAGGGGGTGGGTGGCCAGCAACATCGCCCGGCCGCCTTTGTCTCCCCAGTGGCGATGTGTACACACCGCACCAGGTACTCATTTGAGTCGAGTCGACCTAGGGGAGGCCCAGGACAGGTTCAGATGATCGTCACTGGTGTTGGCCTTGAGCGGGAATCGAACTCGGGTTGCCGGGTTCGTAGCGCAGCCCGCTAACCACTACACTACCGCTCACCACCCTCACACACGCACTCAAGTTTACATTCACGTGTACAAACATTCGAATGCAGAATGTAGCACACTTGCACATAAGAGCCAGCACATCTCTGGGAGGCCCATGAGGGACACGTGGTCGTGATATCGCAAGCCACCCCCTCCCTCCTTAGACAGCCCCACCCACTGAACCATGGGACCCTCTGAATGCAGGTAGTCCTTGCCTTACGAACACCCCCACTTACGAACACCCCCACGTACGAACACCCCCACGTACGAACACCCCCACGTACGAACACCCCCACGTACGAACACCCCGACTGGATTTTTCTCCGGGTCTTACGGTTTTTCCCACCTCCGCTTTTCAGAATCAACAACGCGCGTTTTAAGAGCACGTGGCGGCTAGAAATGTCCACGCGACAAGCCACTTCCCCCGTTGAGCTGTCAATTGTGGCACGGGTCCGTGGGCCTTACCGAGTGAAATTGAAACAGCTAATTTAAAAAATGGTTTAAAACACTCATTCAAAAGGCCAATAACGCACCTTTATATACATATAGGACCGCAGAGTTTGGGCAATCGGTGGCACCAATCCGTTTCCCTCTTCCAGAGCGAGTGAATACCGTGTAACGGGAGGCGCGATAGAAGTTGAAATAGCTATTATTATATCACCTGTGCGGTCGTACGCAAGAAAGTGAACCCTTTGACCTGCCCTCCGTCACGAGTTAAGGATTGCCCTGGCGCGAGCACTCTGACTGAGCAGAGGCTGAAGGTCAGTCGGGAAATGGTACCAGGGCACCAAGAGAACGAGGAATTTGGGCAAACACCAGTTGCGCGCGCGTACCAATACGCGTGCGAGCACGTAGCAATACGCATGCGAGCACACGTACTATACGCGCGTACCCATAATAATATGCAAGTAGAAATACACGCGTAGGCACATACCACACGAGTGCGCACACGTACTAATACGTGTACACGGACCACACGCGCGCACACGCGTCGTAACACGCGTGGCCGCACAGACCCCGCGCATGCGCACATACTAATAAGCGTGCATACACACGGCACACACACGCCACAACACAACTCCTCACGTTAAATTTCGATTAAAGCTTTCGTGACTGCAGGGATTCATCTTCTTGGTCTTTCGGTAAAGTCACGTAGAATGGAAATAAGAAAATAATTAAAATAAAACATCATAAAGTCTGAAAGACTGTCTTCTCGACAGCCCTGTTCTTCACCTGAGGACGGCTGCTTGCGTTGTGGCCGAAACGTCGTGAGAATTATTTCATTATGTTTTATTTTAAAATCTTTTATATTAAGTTCGCTTGCTTGCTTGCGTGCTTGCTTGCTTGCTTACGACCGTGCAAATCTTTCGGTCGTTTTTTAACTCACTTCCCGTGATCCAATCGAGCTGACATTTTGCACACAGACTTGTTGTGCGAGACAATTAATGTTCCAAAATTTTACACTGTTTAGGGAAAACAAATTAAATATTTAATTACCAATTGCTTAATACTGGCAGACAATCATCTGACCCATAGGTGGCAGCCATCTCAAGCCAGAGGACGAGAGGACTCTAGCCACCACGCATATAAAGGATTTAGAGTGAAAAACTTTGTTTTTACTGATTATACTTATTATTATTTTATTAACTCCTCGCGTGTACGTGAACAAAGACGGTCACTGCATCGCGCACTTTCTGCGGCCGTCTGGAACGTTCTTCCTTCCGATATTCGGAAGCCGCTGGGAGCCGCACGACTTTTAAACGATCTACATCAGTGGTTCTTAGCCTTTGCCGCAGCCTTGCACCCCTTTGGTTCTCAATCGTAATAAACGCAGAGGGTTTGTTGAAACAAGGAAAGTTGGAAGTTAACGTGCGCGTGCTCAATCTGTGTTTCGATTATTTATTTACTTTCTAAAACAAATCTGGCCGCGTCTCGCACTCCCCAGAAAGGGCATCTCGCACCTCCAGAGGGCGAGTGCACCCCAGGTCAAGAACCACTGATCGAGATTGACAAAAAACATTCATTGAGAACTGCTTGTTGCATATGCTTGGTTCTTTCGGTAAAGTGACATAGAAAGAGAAAAAGATTTAAAAAATTAACCCGTAAAAACAAAGTTTTTCACTATAAATCCTTTATATGCGTGGCGGCTAGAGTCCTCTCTTCCTCTGGCTTGAGATGGCTGCCACCTATGGGTCAGATGATTGCCTGCCACCATTAAGCATATTGGTAATTAAATATAATTTATTTTTTCCTAAAAAGTGTAAAATTTTGGAAAAAAAAATTTCACGAAAATAAATTGTCACGCACAACGAGTCTGTGTGCAAAATGTCAGCTCGATTGGATCACGGGAAGTGGGTTAAAAAAACGACCGAAAGATTTGCACGGTCGTAAGCGCGCAAGCCAAGCAAGCAAGTGAACTTAATATAAAGGATTTAAAAATAAATAAGAATTGTGATTTTACTTTATTTTTTATCTTTAATTTTTTTTCTTTACCTACGTGACTTTACCGAAAGAACCAAGAATATGGATCCTTGCAGTCACGAACACTTTAAATCGAGAATGAACAGCTTGTTGTGTTACCGTTTGTTGTCACACCCCCCCCCACGCACCTCCAATGAACACGGCTGGCTACGTAGGGCGCGAAAGAAGTTCGACACAGTCACACCTCGGTAGACGACCGCTTTGGAATACGACGAATTTGGGACACGTCGTGTTTTGACGAGAGAGAAAATGTCTTGGGATACGACGCCTTGCTTGGGATATGACGTCTTGCTTGGGATACGCCGCGCTTGCTAGGGATACGACGTCTTGCTTGGGATACGCCGCGCTTGCTAGGGATACGACGTCTTGCTTGGGATACGACGTCTCGCTTGGGATACGACGTCTCGCTTGGGATACGACGTCTCGCTTGGGATACGACGTCTTGCTTGGGATACGACGTCTCGCTTGGGATACGACGCCTCGCTTGGGATACGACGTCTTGCTTGGGATACGACGTCTTGCTTGGGATACGACGTCTTGCTTGGGATACGACGTCTTGCTTGGGATACGACGTCTTGCTTGGGATACGCCGCGCTTGCTAGGGATACGACGTCTTGCTTGGGATACGACGTCTCGCTTGGGATACGACGTCTCGCTTGGGATACGACGTCTCGCTTGGGATACGACGCTGCTTGGATACGACGTCTTGCTTGGGATACGACGTCTTGCTTGGGATACGACGTCTGCTTGGGATACGACGCCTTGCTTGGGATACGACGCCTCGCTTGGGATACGACGTCTTGCTTGGGATACGACGTCTTGCTAGCGATACGACGCCTTGCTTGGGATACGACGCCTTGCTTGGGATACGACGCCTTGCTTGGGATACGACGCCTTGCTTGGGATACGACGCCTTGCTTGGGATACGACGTCTTGCTTGGGATACGACGTCTTGCTTGGGATACGACGTCTTGCTTGGGATACGACGCCTTGCTTGGGATACGACGTCTTGCTTGGGATACGACGTCTTGCTTGGGATATGACGTCTTGCTTGGGATACGACGTCTTGCTTGGGATACGACGTCTTGCTTGGGATACGACGCCTTGCTTGGGATACGCCGCGCTTGCTTGGGATACGACGCCTTGCTTGGGATACGACGTCTCGCTTGGGATACGATGTCTTGCTTGGGATACGACATCTTGCTTGGGATTCGACGTCTTGCTTGGGATACGACGCCTTGCTTGGGATACGACGTCTCGCTTGGGATACGATGTCTTGCTTGGGATACGACGTCTTGCTTGGGATACGCCGCGCTTGCTTGGGATACGACGCCTTGCTTGGGATACGACGTCTCGCTTGGGATACGACGTCTCGCTTGGGATACGACGTCTTGCTTGGGATACGACGCCTTGCTTGGGATACGACGCCTTGCTTGGGATACGCCTTGCTTGGGATACGACGTCTTGCTTGGGATACGATGCGCTTGCTAGAACTTGTGTGGGCGGTGACGAGTCACCGCGTACCCGCGTAGACCCCGGTTCACGACTGAAACAAAGCCACGCTCCTCAGTCTGCCTGTAGATCTCGTTCAGTGCACGACCCTTGCTAGAACTGTGAATTCTCACGTGTTTTTGTCATTTCAACTCCTCTCAGCAAGGTATGGTGATGTTAAATTTTAATTTTGAATTTCAATTTATTTTAATTTATTTATGCATTTTCATTAATGTTCGCATTTTTGTAATAAGTAGTGTCTAAATTATTTCATACAACCCCATGAATGTATAATATGCCATGTAAAATATCATTTTCGGTACAAGTCCTACCATCCGGAACGAACTAACGACTCATACCGAGGTACCACCACTGCATACAGACACACAACCCTCCCCCCTGATTGTGTGCGCACACGAACACGTCTGCGAATACAAACCGCACCTGAAAGTCCCCGAGCCAACAGCAAAGCGCACTGGTGAGTCAGCACTCAACAAAGTAGCACAGGCGACACGTGTCAAGGCTAAACAGGAAATACAAGTGCGAACGGCGACATCACAAGGCGTTCATCTTCTAGGTTCTTTCGGTAAAGTCACGTAGAAGGGAAGCAATAAAATAAGAAAAATAAAACATAATAAAATAAAATAATTCTCACGACGTTTCGGCTACAACGCAAGCAGCAGTCTTCACCTGAAGACGCAAGCAGCCGTCTTCACCTGAAGACGGCTGCTTGCGTTGTAGCCGAAACGTCGTGAGAATTATTTTATTTTATTATGTTTTATTTTTATTATTTTATTGCTTCCCTTCTACGTGACTTTACCGAAAGAACCAAGAAGATGAATCCCTGCAGTCACGAAAGCTTTAAATCACAAGGCGTGTTGTATGCATGTTCAACTTCTTTCGCACCGTACGTAGCCAACCGTGCGAATCGGAGGTGCGGTGCTGGGGAAAAAACAAACTTTACACACAAAAATTAAACAAGTAGTGCGTGCGTTGTTTTGGACTCAAACGGCAGAATGTACATACATAATGTTTGTTAACTGTCAATAACACATTCTAGATTTGAAGCTTTCGTGACTGCAAGGATCCATACTCTTTGGTTCTTTCGTTAAGGTGACGTACGTGACTTCACCGAAGACTATGTCAATAACCAAACCAATAATCGAAATCCCTTATAATTTATATGAATACAATAACACCAAACCCCCTCTGGTCTTCGCATCTGATCAGCTCACAGGTGACGACGTCACATTCATCCCTCGATTTAAGACCGAAACAGGAGGAGGGTTTCTCCACAACTCTGGCTGTCGCCTGACGATGCTGGTGGTTGTTGTCGTTGCCGCTGCAATTACCGGCGAGATGTCACGGTACTGGAATTGTGAACGTTGTACAGGTGACCCGTGACTTACGACTTGCAACCCCCCGCTTTTCCGACCTTTCTTATAGTAAATAAGTCCCCCACAGTAACGACCAAAACTTGTGTCTACGACCCCAGAGTCGATTAGCGACGGAATCTGCGCATCGTCATGCGAACACTCAGCTTTGCTCTTCCGCGGCATGCGCGTGTTTACAGCATCGCCCCACAGGCTGAAGCTTCGCCGGGAACAAACGCAGCTTCTCTCGCGCAACGCTCGTCACTTCTTTGGTAAATTTTCTTCAAATTTAGAAATGTTTGCCTTTCGCTACCGCGTCTGAGAAGAGGAAATGTGGTGCGCGTGCAGAAAAGTGCTTAAGATTTTTCAAATGTGTTTGTTTTTACTTTATAAATGTTTTAAATGTTACGTTGACTTCTAGATTTGAAGCTTTCGTGACTGCAAGTATTCATACTCTTAGTTCTTTCGGTAAAGTCACGTAGGTAATAAATGAAATTAATAAAAAATCAAATAAAAATCACGACGTTTCCGAGGCAACACAAGTCTCCGTCATCAGGTGGGACCGTCACAGACAGATTTGCTGCATCAAGTGAGTTACGTTAAGTTACAATTGTTCGGGTCATTTTCATTTATTTTCGTGGTCAATTATGGTATTTTTATGGTATGCAAATGGGTTTCCAGGAACAGACCCCCAATGTTTAACATTGCGCCGATGGGAAATAAGGGCTCAACTTGGGACAGCCGCGACCGTCTGTCCAGGAACCAATTGGGTCGTAGGTATGGGGGTCACTTGGGAGTGGGTTTTCTCTCCAACACAATCGGTGTGCTGAACTGGTAACTGTCTGGCATGTTTCATTTACCAGTGACGTGTGGTGAGGTCAATGGCTAGGGAGGCATTCGCTGGTATCACAGCCAGATTTACACACCGAGGGGGGCGTGTCCTCACCGAGGGGGGCGTGTCCTCACCGAGAGGGGCGTGTCTGACACACACCCCTCAGTGAGGCAGATGTGATAGCTGCCTCCCCTGGTGCTTTTTCATTGCAGTTTCACGACGAGACCAGCGAACCTCAATATCTTTATACACACACGTGACAAAAGTTACCTGGAGTATGGAAGGCGAGGACATGAGATGAAGGGGTCTACAAACATTACATTGGTGACACACTGTGATAGTAACAGGCACGCGCTTATTGCCCGCGCTACATCCAGTTACTGAGGGGTTGCGCAATCAGAGGGGAGGCTGAGCTCGTCGCTGCCTCACCTCTCGTCTCTTCCTGTATTTGCAGCGGAGCTCTGCAAATTTGGCGATTTTGATGATAAAATGTATTGGAATCGTACAGAAATGACATTGAAACACAGATGAGTGCAAAAATCGTAATATTTATTTGATTTGATTGTTCTTTTTTTTACTTTTCGTAACAACTATTTTCATTGGAGTATGACAGGTGAGGCTCTTGCCTCCCCTGCCTCCCCTGACCGCACGTCCCTGGTGTGTAGGTCTCTACGTGACGCAAGCGGTGTAGCGCTACACTGCGCTACGAACACAGCGACCCCGAATTCGATTCCCGCTCACGGCCAAACACCAGTGACGATTCTAACTATCCGATCCGGTCCTGGGCCTCCCCAAGGTCGGGTCAGCCACACCTCCGATGAGCATGGTCGGCTAAGTACGGTGCGAAAGAAGTTCAATATGCATACACACAAATATGAGTACATCGCCACTCGGGAGACAAATGCGACCGGGCGTGATGTTGGCCACCCACCCCCTCGTGTGCCGTGCCGGCCTTCGTCTGTGCTGCTCGCTAACAGCAACTTGCCCTCACAGCCTCTTGAAGGCTATACGGGGGATCTTTATCTATAGGAGAGGGAAGTGGCCAGTCACGGGCAGAGTAGACTAGGAAAGTCGATAGCACACACAGTGGGTAAGGGATTTCCAGACCAGAGAGACTTCCCACTGAGCGCTGGTTGACTGGGGTTTAGAGACAAAGCCTTGGTTGCTGGAGCAAGAGAGTGTGGTGTGGGGAGTAGCGCGAGATGAGAAGGGAGAGGCAGGAGAATGCGTGGAGGGGAGTAGAGTGAGATGAGAGGGGAGAGGTAGGAGAGTGCGTGGAGGGGAGTAGAGTGAGATGAGAGGGGTAGGAGAGTGTATGGAGGGGAGTAGAGTGAGATTAGAGGGGAGAGGCAGGAGAGTGCGTGGAGGGGAGTAGAGTGAGATGAGAGGGGAGAGGTAGGAGAGTGCGTGGAGGGGAGTAGAGTGAGATGAGAGGGGTAGGAGAGTGTATGGAGGGGAGTAGAGTGAGATGAGAGGGGGAGGTAGGAGAGTGCGTGGAGGGGAGTAGAGTGAGATGAGAGGGAGAGGTAGGAGAGTGCGTGGAGGGGAGTAGAGTGAGATGAGAGGGGTAGGAGAGTGTATGGAGGGGAGTAGAGTGAGATTAGAGGGGAGAGGCAGGAGAGTGCGTGGAGGGGAGTAGAGTGAGATGAGAGGGGAGAGGCAGGAGAGTGCATGGATGGGAGTAGAGTGAGATGACAGGGGAGAGGTAGGAGAGTGCGTGGAGGGGAGTAGAGTGAGATGAGAGGGGAGAGGCAGGAGAGTGCATGGATGGGAGTAGAGTGAGATGAGAGGGAGAGGCAGGAGAGTGCATGGATGGGAGTAGAGTGAGATGAGAGGGGAGAGGCAGGAGAGTGCGTGGAGGGGAGTGGAGTGAGATGAGAGGGGAGAGGCAGGAGAGTGCATGGATGGGAGTAGAGTGAGATGAGAGGGGAGAGGTAGGAGAGTGCGTGGAGGGGAGTAGAGTGAGATGAGAGGGGAGAGGCAGGAGAGTGCGTGGAGGGGAGTGCAGTGAGATGAGAGCGTAGAGGTAGGAGAGTGCGTGGAGGGGAGTAGAGTGAGATGAGAGGGGAGAGGTAGGAGAGTACGTGGAGGGGAGTAGAGTGAGATGAGAGGGGAGAGGTAGGAGAGTGCGTGGAGGGGAGTGGAGTGAGATGAGAGGGGAGAGGTAGGAGAGTGCGTGGAGGGGAGTGGAGTGAGATGAGAGGGGAGAGGTGGGGGGGAAGTCTGTGTAGGTAAGTAAGTGACTGTGGGCTTCGGTACGCACAGGTACACGTGGACACGCGCGTCTGACCCCATCACCATCTCGGAGATTTCGCAACTTCTCCTTTCGGGTCGCCCTCACGTGGCTGGGGGGGGGGGGGGCAGACACCCACCTGGCTGGCCCTCGGCCAAAGTTTGGGCACCAAGGTGGGTAGGGGACGTTAACTACCTCGCCTGGTCTACAGGAGGTGGTGGGTACGGTCCAGACCCCGACGCCTGCTGCTGTATATTTGGAGTTTGCGTGTCTCTCTCATCATCATCATCATCACGGTGGCTAGGAGATGTTAACAACCTCGCCTGGTACACAAGAGGTCGTGGGTACGATCCCAACCCTGACGCCTGCTGTATATTTTAAGTTTGCGTGTCTCTCTCTCATCATCACCACGGTGGCTAGGATATGTTAACTACCTCGCCTGGTATGCAAGGAGGTCGTGGGTACGATCACGAACCTGATGCCTGCTGTATATTTGAGGTATGCGTGTCTCTCTCTCATCATCATCATCACGGTGGCTAGGAGATGTTAACTACCTCGCCTGGTACACAGGAGGTCGTGGGTTCGATCCAGACCCTGACGCCTGCTGCTGTGTATTTGGAGTTTGCGTGTCTCTCATCATCATCATCATCACGGTGGCTAGGATATGTTAACTACCTCGCCTGGTGTACAGGAGGTCGTGGGTACATCCTGACCCTGACGCCTGCTATATAGAGTTCGAGGTGTCTCTCTCTCCGTGGTCACGTGGATTTTCTCCAGGTCCTCCGGTTTTCCCTCCACATTTAAAAGCATGGCCTTAGAGCATTTGGCTGCTATACATTTCCACGTGCTTAGCCACTGCGTTGAGCTATCATCTGTGACCAATTCGCTTCAGAAAAATAACCTACATAGTTCAGTTGGTCTTACCTGGTAAAAAAATATATAGTTTTACAAGTTCGACCCGGGTTCTGCTTTCAGTTCCTCTGAGCAGTGAGGGCGGGGGGGGAGGCAGTGGGTGACTGCACGAGATGGATTGAGATGGAGGATGTGAGTAAGGAAGAGGGGAATAGAGCAGTGTTCTTCACGAATTTTCAGAGGGGGGGTGCAGAGCAGAGGTGGGACAAAGTCATTGTTATGCAAGTCCAAGTCGAGTCTGAAGTCATCAAATTCATGACTCGAGTCTGACTCGAGTCCAAGTCACATGACTCGAGTCCACACCTCAGAGGTGGGACAAAGTCATTGTTATGCAAGTCCAAGTCGAGTCTGAAGTCATCAAATTCATGACTCGAGTCTGACTCGAGTCCAAGTCACATGACTCGAGTCCACACCTCAGAGGTGGGACAAAGTCATTGTTATGCAAGTCCAAGTCGAGTCTGAAGTCATCAAATTCATGACTCGAGTCTGACTCGAGTCCAAGTCACATGACTCGAGTCCACACCTCTGGTGCAGAGACATCAGTGTGTGAGTGTCGCCATACACCCGAGACCATTGGGGTTAGAGGTTAGACAACGCGATGGGGAGGAGGAGGAGGGGGGGATGTTTTCACTCTGTGTGTATTGTCGGGAGTCGCACTAAAGGCCAGTGGACCGCGGGCCTTGCAGTGAAGACCCGCCGGGGCAGAGTGAGGGTGGGAATCGTGGGGAGAGGAGAGCGAGTGAAACAGGAAATGTCATGGGGATGGAGCGACGTTGGGAATGAATGAGAGAGTGGAGGTGGGGAGAGAGCTCGGGATGGAGAGAGGCAGAGGAGTGAAGAAGGAGTGAAGAAGGAGTGAAGAAGAGAGAGACAGAGAGATGGAGGCCAGGAGGGAGAGAGGAGAGGGGGGGGGGGTAAATTTAGCCTTGAAGCCCCGTAATGACGGGATAATAAGGCGGCTTATCGAGGCAAAGCCAAGAGGATTAAACCTGCACACGGCTTCAAGGTTGAGGGACAAACACGGGGCGGGAGACACGGTAAATGACGGTGGATTGGCAAGATAAGAGGCGCGGGTGGTGAAGGGGAGACGCACGGATGGAGAGAGCCCCGTGTGTGAAAGTGACACACGGGGGTGGTGGTGGGGTGGGTGGGTGGACAGAGGCCCGAGTGAGCGAGACGCGGGGTAACCGAGCGAGTTACGACACTGGACGGAGTAAAAGCGACAACGCAGACACACAAACCGCGTTGACTGTTTTTTGACTTTACCGGACACCGCACCCCGGCCGCCCGCCTTCTTCCGGGTCCACCGCCGGGCCAGGACGCCTCGAACCCGGCCCGCGCCGCTATCCGAGGACCGGTCGCACTCCCACCCCGACCGCGCGCGCTAGGCCGCAACCCCGCGCGGACTCACCCTGAACGCGGCGAGCGAGCGGCGATGACCGCGGCCTCCCCTCGTGCGTGCGGCGGTCACTCGCGGGCTGTCTGCGTCGTTCGCCGCCGAGGGTTTCCCCCTCTCCCTCGCCTCGGTTAGTCCGCTCGATTCGCCATTGCTCTGCGCTGCGGCGAACGCGATGGCCCCGGCTCAACTCGCCCTCTCGCTCTTGACGAGGTGGGCGGGCTAGGCGTGATGACATCACGACGCACGCCGCCGTTGGCTCGTGACGTCATCACGCAGAGTGCGTGCTATGCGTTGTGGGGTGGTGGGTGTGTCGCGCGGCGGCGGTAGACGTGCGTGGTGACGCAATCACGTAACAAATTCGCGCGCGGTGACGTCACCGCGTTGTTGGGTGGGTTTGGCGGGATTCTTAACTCGGCGGTTCCTGACGTCACCGTCACGTGTGTCTACGTCATCGCGTAAGTAATTGTGACGTCATCGCGTAAGTAATTGTGACGTCATCGCGCAACGTGGCCATACGTCACCACGCCGGTCTGCGGGTCGAGATTAGATGGCCGCTAGAAATAGGCACGAAAGCTTTAAATCGAAACTTTATAATTGTTATAGCACATCATAAATACGCACTAGAATGGCAACAGTTTAAAGCGATTTGAAGCATGTTTTATTTTAAAATGGAAATGTTTTTTTTTTTTTGGGGGGGGGGCAGAGGTTTGTGACGTCATATGTGAGGGAGGGGGTCTGACTTTTTGTGACGCCGTGTGACGAAGAGGGGGGAGGTGTCAAAAATCGTCCAAAATCGCGTGACGTCATTTATGGACGGACCCTTAAGCTGTCATTTGTGGCCAAATCGCTTCTGGAAAAAAAGCTAATAGCTCAGAACACGAATCGGAATACTTATTTAGGAGGTAAAATTAAAAGTTAGTTTTATTTCGATTTATTTGCGATTTGCTTAACTTCCTCTACATATCTTCTTGGTTCTTTCGGTAAAGTCACGTAGAAGGGAAGTAATAAAATATTAAAAATAAAACATAATAAAATAAAACGTGGTTGTTTAGTTACTGCAGCTACATACTATTAACATTCCTTCCCTTTGTTAATGCTACCCCTATCCCCTCCCTTTGATGCTGCTGATCCTGCATAATGCACGGGCAAAATATTACTTTGAAACCCCCCCCCGCCCACCTCCTACGCATTTCACAAGTAGTATTAATCCCATACCTGCATTTCCCATAAATATGCTAAATTCCTCTTGATATGCAAACTATTTTGTCAAGGCGCTCTGCCCCTTCCATCCCAGCTTAAATAGTCGCTCCAAGCCTGGAGTTTGTCATTCAGACTGTCTACTCGACAGACCTGCTCTCCACCTGAGGAAGGCTGCTTGCGTTGTGGCCGAAACGTCGTGAGAATTGTATTTTATTATGTTTTATTTTTATTATTTTATTATTTCCCTTCTACGTGACTTTAGCGAAAGAACCAAGAAGATGAATCCCTGCAGTCACGAAAGCTTTAAATCGAAACATAAAAATGTTTTATTTTTATTATTTTATTACTTCTCTTCTACGTGACTTTACCGAAAGAACCAAGAAGATGAATCCCTGCAGTCACGAAAGCTTTAAATCGAAACGTAAAAATGTTTTATTTTTATTATTTTATTATTTCCCTTCTACGTGACTTTAGCGAAAGAACCAAGAAGATGAATCCCTGCAGTCACGAAAGCTTTAAATCGAAACATAAAAATGTTTTATTTTTATTATTTTATTACTTCCCTTCTACGTGACTTTAGCGAAAGAACCAAGAAGATGAATCCCTGCAGTCACGAAAGCTTTAAATCGAAACATAAAAATGTTTTATTTTTATTATTTTATTATTTCCCTTCTACGTGACTTTAGCGAAAGAACCAAGAAGATGAATCCCTGCAGTCACGAAAGAAGCTTTAAATCGAACCATAAAAATGTTTTATTTTTATTATTTTATTATTTCCATTCTACGTGACTTTACCGAAAGAACCAAGAAGATCAATCCCTGCAGTCACGAAAGCTTTAAATCGAAACATAAAAATGTTTTATTTTTATTATTTTATTATTTCCATTCTACGTGACTTTACCGAAAGAACCAAGAAGATGAATCCCTGCAGTCACGAAAGCTTTAAATCGAAACATAAAAATGTTTTATTTTTATTATTTTATTACTTCCCTTCTACGTGACTTTACCGAAAGAACCAAGAAGATGAATCCCTGCAGTCACGAAAGCTTTAAATCGAAACGTAAAATTTTTTTATTTTTATTATTTTATTATTTCCCTTCTACGTGACTTTAGCGAAAGAACCAAGAAGATGAATCCCTGCAGTCACGAAAGCTTTAAATCGAAAAATAAATTGTTTTTTATTATTATTTTATTATTTCCCTTCTACGTGACTTTAGCGAAAGAACCAAGAAGATGAATCCCTGCAGTCACGAAAGAAGCTTTAAATCGAAAAATAAATTGTTTTTTTATTATTATTTTATTATTTCCCTTCTACGTGACTTTAGCGAAAGAACCAAGAAGATGAATCCCTGCAGTCACGAAAGCTTTAAATCGAAAAATAAATTGTTTTTTTATTATTATTTTATTATTTCCCTTCTACGTGACTTTAGCGAAAGAACCAAGAAGATGAATCCCTGCAGTCACGAAAGAAGCTTTAAATCGAAATTCCTCTCGATACTTTGCACTGCTATCGTGTTTGTGCGCTGTTTGTCGTAACATCGTGACCCCGTGTCCCCACAGGACATCCGCGTTAAAGAGCTTTGCAGATCATCGGATTCCCTTCTCGAGTATAAATATGCAGATTCTGGCGAAGGCAGAAATTGAGGGGGGCATAGAGGTGCAGTACAACGGTTTATTTTGCTGCACGAACTCCGCACAACAAATGCATGGCAGAGCCCATAAGGGGCCGTCCATAAATGACGTCACGCGATTTGGGACGATTTTTGACCCCCCCCCCCTTCGTCACACGGCGTCACAAAAAATCAGGACCCCCCCCTCACATATGACGTCACAAAGCTCTGCCCCCCCCCCCAAAAAAAAATATAAAACATGCTTCAAATCGCTGTAAACTATTGTCATTGTAGTGCGTATTTAATGTGGCGCTGCAACTCTGATGTTGTAGGAGAAAACATTTATTACAAATCTACATTCCATTCATTGGCTACTACATTCTGATGAGCTCCCCCCCCTCTCCTCCCCCCTCAACTCGCTTTTAAGGGATTACATCTTGAATCATTGCCTCACTTGATGCAACTAATCTGGCTGTGACGGCGCCACCTGATGACGGAGACTTGTGTTGCCTCCGAAACGTCGTGATTTTTATTTTATTTTACTTTTATTAATTTTAATGTTTTACCTACGTGACTTTACCGAAAAAACCTAAGAATACAAGTAGAACGTGTTGTCTATATTTAGTTAAAGTTGCGCATTTTGATGTGACGTCACATTTCTCACCCCCCCCGCCCCCTCGTCACACATCGTCACAAATGTCTGACCCCCCTCCCCCCGACCAGGTGCGTGACGTTCACGGCTGCTCACGTCAAGCGGCCAGCAACAAGCAGCACCACGAACAAAGTCGTCACGTGTGGGTCGGTGCGACGCGTGTTTTGAATTGAGCAGCGAGGTGGTTGTTGTTGTTGTTGTAACATTTGGGAGGGGATTCCAGAGTGTGACGGTGCGAGTGAAGACGTGAGAGAGAGACGCGAGGTGACAGGCAGTGTGGTGAGTGGGTGAGTGAGTAGTTGAGTGGGTGAGCGAGTGGGGGGGGGGCGGGGGGTGAATTCATGGACGGTGAGTGGATGAGTGAGCGGGGTGAGTGAATGCACAGTGAGCGGGGTGTGAGTGGCGTGTGAGTGGTTGAGTGGGTGAGTGGCGTGTGAGTGGGTGGGTCAGTGGTTGAGTGGATGGGTGGTTGAGTGGTTGAGTGGGTGAGTGAGTGGCGTGTGAGTGGGTGAGTGGTTGAGTGGTTGAGTGGGTGGGTGAGTGGTGGGTGAGTGGCGTGTGAGTGGGTGAGTGGTGAGTGGGTGAGTGGTGGTGGGTGAGTGGGTGAGTGGTGTGGGTGAGTGGGTGGGTGAGTGGTGGGTGAGTGGGTGTGAGTGGGTGAGTGGTTGAGTGGGTGAGTGGGTGAGTGTGTGAGTGGTTGAGTGGGTGGGTGAGTGGTGGGTGAGTGGCGTGTGAGTGGGTGAGTGGTTGAGTGGGTGAGTGTGTGAGTGGTTGAGTGGGTGAGTGGGTGAGTGGGTGAGTGTGTGAGTGGTTGAGTGGGTGGGTGAGTGGTGGGTGAGTGGCGTGTGAGTGGGTGAGTGGTTGAGTGGGTGAGTGTGTGAGTGGTTGAGTGGGTGAGTGGGTGAGTGGCGTGTGAGTGGGTGAGTGGTTGAGTGGGTGAGTGGGTGAGTGGCGTGAGTGGGTGAGTGGGTGAGTGGGTGAGTGGGTGAGTGGCGTGTGAGTGGGTGAGTGGTTGAGTGGGTGAGTGTGTGAGTGATGAGTGGGTGAGTGGTGGGTGAGTGGCGTGTGAGTGGGTGAGTGGTTGAGTGGGTGAGTGTTGAGTGGTTGAGTGGGTGGGTGAGTGGTGGTGAGTGGGTGTGAGTGGGTGAGTGGGTGGGTGAGTGGCGTGGTGAGTGGGTGAGTGGTGGGTGAGTGGCGTGAGTGGGTGAGTAGTTGAGTGGGTGAGCGAGTGGGGGGGTGTGAATTCATGGACGGTGAGTGGATGAGTGAGCGGGGTGTGAGTGGCGTGAGTGGTTGAGTGGGTGAGTGGGTGAGTGGCGTGAGTGGGTGAGTGGGTGAGTGGGTGAGTGGCGTGTGAGTGGGTGGGTCAGTGGTTGAGTGGGTGGTTGAGTGGTTGAGTGGGTGAGTGGTTGAGTGGTTGAGTGGGTGGGTGAGTGGCGTGTGAGTGGGTGAGTGGTTGAGAGGGTGAGTGGCGTGTGAGTGGGTGAGTGGGTGGGTGAGTGGTGGGTGAGTGACTAAGTGGGTGAGTGAGTAGTTGAGTGGGTGAGCGAGTGGGGGGGGGGGTGTGTGAATTCATGGACGGTGAGTGGATGAGTGAGCGGGGTGAGTGAATGCGCAGTGAGCGGGGTGTGAGTGGCGTGTGAGTGGTTGAGTGGGTGAGTGGGTGAGTGGCGTGTGAGTGGGTGGGTCAGTGGTTGAGTGGGTCAGTGGTTGAGTGGGTGAGTGGTTGAGTGGTTGAGTGGGTGAGTGAGTGGCGTGTGAGTGGGTGAGTGGTTGAGTGGTTGAGTGGGTGGGTGAGTGGTGGGTGAGTGCGTGTGAGTGTGTGAGTGGTTGAGTGGGTGAGTGGTTGAGTGGGTGAGTGGTTGAGTGGGTGAGTGGGTGAGTGGGTGAGTGTGTGAGTGGTGAGTGGGTGGGTGAGTGGTGGGTGAGTGGTGGGTGAGTGGCGTGTGAGTGGGTGAGTGGTTGAGTGGGTGAGTGGGTGAGTGTGTGAGTGGTTGGTGGGTGGGTGAGTGGTGGGTGAGTGGCGTGTGAGTGTGTGAGTGGTTGAGTGGGTGAGTGGTTGAGTGGGTGAGTGGTTGAGTGGGTGAGTGGGTGAGTGGGTGAGTGTGTGAGTGGTTGAGTGGGTGAGTGGGTGAGTGAGTGGCGTGTGAGTGGGTGAGTGTGTGAGTGGTTGAGTGGGTGAGTGGGTGAGTGGGTAGTGTGTGAGTGGTTGAGTGGTTGAGTTGGTGAGTGAGTGGCGTGTGAGTGGGTGAGTGGTTGAGTGGTTGAGTGGGTGGGTGAGTGGTGGGTGAGTGGCGTGTGAGTGTGTGAGTGGTTGAGTGGGTGAGTGGTTGAGTGGGTGAGTGGTTGAGTGGGTGAGTGGGTGAGTGGGTGAGTGTGTGAGTGGTTGAGTGGGTGGGTGAGTGGTGGGTGAGTGGTGGGTGAGTGGCGTGTGAGTGGGTGAGTGGTTGAGTGGTTGAGTGGGTGAGTGTGTGAGTGGGTGAGTGGGTGAGTGGCGTGTGAGTGTGTGAGTGGGTGAGTGGCGTGTGAGTGTGTGAGTGGGTGAGTGGGTGAGTGGCGTGTGAGTGGGTGAGTGGTTGAGTGGTTGAGTGGGTGAGTGTGTGAGTGGTGAGTGGGTGAGTGGTGGGTGAGTGGCGTGTGAGTGGGTGAGTGGTTGAGTGGGTGAGTGGGTGAGTGGGTGAGTGTTTGAGTGGTTGAGTGGGTGGGTGAGTGGTGGGTGAGTGGCGTGTGAGTGGGTGAGTGGTGGGTGAGTGGCGTGAGTGGGTGAGTGGCGTGAGTGGGTGAGTAGTTGAGTGGGTGAGCGAGTGGGGGGGTGTGAATTCATGGACGGTGAGTGGATGAGTGAGCGGGGTGAGTGAATGCGCAGTGAGCGGGGTGTGAGTGGCGTGTGAGTGGGTGAGTGGGTGAGTGGGTGAGTGGGTGAGTGGTTGAGTGGGTGGTGGGTGAGTGGCGTGTGAGTGGGTGAGTGGTTGAGTGGGTGAGTGGTTGAGTGGGTGAGTGGTTGAGTGGGTGAGTGTGTGAGTGGTTGAGTGGGTGGGTGAGTGGTGGGTGAGTGGCGTGTGAGTGGGTGAGTGGTTGAGTGGGTGAGTGGGTGAGTGTGGTGGTTGAGTGGGTGGGTGGGTGGTGGGTGAGTGGGTGTGGTGGTGGGGTGGTGAGTGGGTGAGTGGGTGAGTGGGTGTGAGTGGGTGAGTGGGTGAGTGGCGTGGTGAGTGGTTGAGTGGTTGAGTGGGTGAGTGTGTGAGTGGTTGAGTGGGTGAGTGGTTGAGTGGTTGAGTGGGTGAGTGGTGGGTGAGTGGCGTGTGAGTGGGTGAGTGGTTGAGTGGGTGAGTGGGTGAGTGTTTGAGTGGTTGAGTGGGTGGGTAAGTGGTGGGTGAGTGGCGTGTGAGTGGGTGAGTGGGTGGGTGAGTGGCGTGTGAGTGGTTGAAGGTTTGAGTGGGTGAGTGGTTGAGTGGGTGGGTGAGTGGTTGAGTGGGTGGGTGAGTGGTTGAGTGGGTGGGTGGGTGAGCGAGTGGCGTGTGAGTGAATGGGCGGTGAGTGGTTGAGTGAGCGGGGTGTGAATGGTTGAGTGTGTGAGTGAGTGGCGTGTGAGTGGATGAGTGAGGAGGGTGAGTGGGTGAGTGAACGAGGTTGTGAGTGGTTGAGTGAGCGGAGTGTGAGTGGTTGAGTGAGTGGTTGAGTGGTTGAGTGAGTGGTTGAGTGGTTGAGTGGTTGAGTGAGTGGTTGAGTGAGTGATGTGAGTGGTTGAGTGGCTGAGTGGTTGAGCGGGGTGTGAGTGGGTAAGAGGTTGAGTGGCGTGTGAGTGAATGGGTGGTGAGTGGTTCAGTGAGCGCAGTGTGAGTGGTTGAGTGAGCGGGGTGAGTGGGTGAGTGAGGTTGTGAGTGGTTGAGTGAGCGGGGTGAGTGGTTGAGTGAGCGAGGTGAGTGGTTGAGTGAGCGGGGTGAGTGGTTCAGTGAGCGCAGTGAGTGGTTGAGTGAGCGAGGTGAGTGGTTGAGTGAGCGAGGTGAGTGGTTGAGTGAGTGAGGTTGTGAGTGGTTGAGTGAGCGGGGTGAGTGGTTGAGTGAGCGAGGTGAGTGGTTGAGTGAGCGGGGTGAGTGGTTGAGTGAGCGAGGTTGTGAGTGGTTGAGTGGGTGAGTGAGCGAGGTGTGAGCGGGGTGAGTGGTTGAGTGAGCGAGGTAGTGAGTGGTTGAGTGAGCGGGGTGAGTGGTTGAGTGAGCGAGGTTGTGAGTGGTTGAGTGAGCGGGGTGAGTGGTTGAGCGAGGTTTGGAGTGGGTGAGTGAACGAGGTTGTGAGTTGATGAGTGAGTAGGATGTGAGTGGGTGAGTGGGTGAGTGAACGAGGTTTGGAGTGGGTGAGTGGGTGAGTGAGTTGGGTGTGAGTGGGTGAGTGGTTGAGTGAGCGGGGTGAGTGGGTGAGTGAGCGAGGTTTGGAGTGGGTGAGTAGTTGAGTGAGCGAGGTTTGGAGTGGGTGAGTGGGTGAGTAGGGTGTGAGTGGGTGAGTGGGTGAGTGAACGAGGTTGTGAGTGGTTGAGTGGATGAGTGAGTAGGGTGTGAGTGGGTGAGTGGTTGAGTGAGCGAGGTTTGGAGTGGGTGAGTGAGTAGGGTGTGAGTGGGTGAGTGGTTGAGTGAGCAGGGTGAGTGGTTGAGTGGGTGAGTGAGTAGGGTGTGGGTGGGTGAGTGGTTGAGTGAGCGTGGGTGAGTGGTTGAGTGGGTGAGTGAGTAGGATGTGGGTGGGTGAGTGGTTGAGTGGTTGAGTGAGCGGGGTGAGTGGGTGAGTGGTTGAGTGGGTGAGTGAGTCGGCTGTGAGTGGGTGAGTGGTTGAGTGAGTGGGGTGTGAGTGGTTGAGTGGGTG
Source organism: Lethenteron camtschaticum (assembly GCA_018977245.1). Taxonomy (NCBI): domain Eukaryota; kingdom Metazoa; phylum Chordata; class Hyperoartia; order Petromyzontiformes; family Petromyzontidae; genus Lethenteron; species Lethenteron camtschaticum. The sequence goes on from WFAB01001624.1 coordinate 30,976, forward strand.
AGTGAGTCGGGTGTGAGTGGGTGAGTGGGTGAGTGAGCGGGGTGAGTGGTTGAGTGGGTGAGTAGGGTGTGGGTGGGTGAGTGGTTGAGTGAGCTTGGGTGAGTGGTTGAGTGGGTGAGTGAGTAGGGAGTGGTTGAGTGAGCGGGGTGAGTGAATGAGTGGTTGAGTGGGTGAGTGAGTCGGCTGTGAGTGGTTGAGTGGGTGAGTGAGTCGGCTGTCAGTGGGTGAGTGGTTGAGTGAGTGGGGCGTGAGTGGTTGAGTGGGTGAGTGAGTCGGGTGTGAGTGGGTGAGTGGGTGAGTGAGCGGGGTGAGTAGGGGGTGAGTGGTTGAGTGAGTCGGGTGTGAGTGGGTGAGTGGGTGAGTGAGCGGGGTGAGTAGGGGGTGAGTGGTTGAGTGAGTCGGGTGTGAGCGAGTGGGCTGTGTTGCGACCAACAGTGTGCACGCAAAGAAGCAGGAATCGATGGGTCAAGTTCACGCGAACCAGTAACCATGGCAGCGGTTAGTCGTAGTCGCAATAGAAGAACGACTCGCATGGTGGACTCCCATCCAACCACTGGCCAGGCGCCAGCCTGCTTGGCCGCTGCAGTTCCTTATAAAGGACCCGGTTCGTGTCACGGTGGGGAATGTGGAAGTCTGCGATTTGAACTTTAGTCTGGCGTCTTCTTATCGGCCGTTGTGCGTCCCGTGCTGTGTTGGTGCAAAGCACCGCGTGCCGGCTCCGTGAACCTGTTCACCGCTTTTGTGTTCAACTTCGCTACGAACACTGCCCATAGACTAACACTGCCCATAGACTAACACTGCCCATAGACTCAACACTGCCCATAGACTAACACTGCCCATAGACTAACACTGCCATAGACTAACACTGCCCATAGACTAACACTGCCCATAGACTAACACTGCCCATAGACTAACACTGCCCATAAACTAACACTGCCCATAGACTAACACTGCCCATAGACTAACACTGCCCATAGACTAACACTGCCCATAGACTAACACTGCCCATAGACTAACACTGCCCATAGACTAACACTGCCCATAGACTAACACTGCCCATAGGCTCAACACTACCCATAGACTAACACTGCCCATAGACTAACACTGCCCATAGACTAACACTGCCCATAGACTCAACACTGCCCATAGACTAACACTGCCCATAGACTAACACTGCCCATAGACTAACACTGCCCATAAACTAACACTACCCATAGACTCAACACTACCCATAGACTAACACTGCCCATAGACTAACACTGCCCATAGACTAACATTGCCCATAAACTAACACTGCCCATAAACTACATTGCCCATAAACTAACATTGCCCATAGACTAACACTGCCCATAAACTAACATTGCCCATAGACTAACACTGCCCATAGACTCAACACTGCCCATAGACTAACACTGCCCATAGACTCAACACTGCCCATAAACTAACACTGCCCATAGACTAACACTGCCCATAAACTAACACTGCCCATAGACTAACACTGCCCATAGACTAGCACTGCCCATAGACTAACACTGCCATAGACTCACACTGCCCATAAACTAACACTACCCATAGACTCAACACTGCCCATAGACTAACACTACCCATAGACTCAACACTACCCATAGACTCAACACTGCCCATAGACTAACACTGCCCATAGACTCACACTGCCCATAGACTAACACTACCCATAGACTCAACACTACCCATAGACTCAACACTGCCCATAGACTAACACTGCCCATAGACTCACACTGCCCATAGACTAACACTACCCATAGACTCAACACTACCCATAGACTCAACACTACCCATAGACTCAACACTGCCCATAGACTAACATGCCCATAGACTAACACTGCCCATAGACTCAACACTGCCCATAGACTAACAATGCCCATAGACTAACACTGCCCATAGACTAACACTGCCCATAGACTCACACTGCCCATAAACTAACACTACCCATAGACTAACACTGCCCATAGACTAACACTGCCCATAAACTAACATTGCCCATAGACTAACACTGCCCATAGACTCAACACTGCCCATAGACTAACAATGCCCATAGACTAACACTGCCCATAGACTAACACTGCCCATAGACTCACACTGCCCATAAACTAACACTACCCATAGACTAACACTGCCCATAGACTAACATTGCCCATAAACTAACATTGCCCATAGACCAGGGGTCGGCAACCAAAATAACAAGAAGAGCCATTTCTTTCCAATTCGGTACAAAATTCAGTATTTCAAGAGCCGCAATGCATCTGAGTACATACGTACTCATCGTCAAGAAGCATCCTGTAAAGAGCCGCATGCGGCTCCGGAGCCGTAGGTTGCCGACCCCTGCCATAGACTAACACTGCCCATAGACTAACACTGCCCATAGACTAACATTGCCCATAAACTAACATTGCCCATAGACTAACATTGCCCATAGACTAACATTGCCCATAGACTAACACTGCCCATAAACACTAATGACTTGGAGAGATCTGCAAAGAGGAGTGGGACAAAATCCTTCCTGAGATGTGTGCTAACCTGGTGGCCAACTACAAGAAACGTCTGACCTCTGTGATTGCCAACAAGGGTTTTGCCACCAAATACTAAGTCATGTTTTGCAGAGGGGTCAAATACTTATTTCCCTCATTAAAATGCAAATCAATTTATAACATTTTTGACATGCGTTTTTCTGGATTTTTGTTGTTGTTATTCTGTCTCTCACTGTTCAAATAAACCTACCATTAAAATTATAGACTGATCATTTCTTTGTCAGTGGGCAAACGTACAAAATCAGCAGGGGATCAAATACTTATTTCCCTCACTGTATAGTGTAGTCTAAAGTAGTGTAGTGCCTCCATAGAGCCCAATGTGTTCACTTACCGACCATTCGACGGGCTGTTGTAGGTAAACATTCAGTAATGCGTTGATCAACCGTGTTTCTTTGAATATTATGTTCATAATATTGTATCTTTATGTATTCATATCTATTGTTTATAAATATTGTAAAGTACCTTTTTTTGGGTGAAAAAGGGGTCACGTTCGATGCTATCGGAACCAACTAAGCCTTTAACGTGCATTTATTATACTCGCTTAACGACCAAATCACTGAACGACCGGTTTCGTGGAACCAAACACATTGCTGCTGCGGAGGGAGCTGGTAGGAACGTCGGGTTGCTCGGTCAATGGCCAGGGTCAACGGCGGCGTGGTGTATCCCTAAAATATGGCCGACTGTGAGGGCGGGCACAAGCCGGCGTGAGTAGGTTAAACGTTGAGTTTTATAAGGGCACCACGGGGTGACCAGCCCCTCCCACCCAGCCCCACCCCTCCCACACCCCATCCAGCCCCACCCCTCCCCACCCAGCCCCTCCCTCCCACCCACCACCCAGCCCCTCCCCACCTAGCACCACCCTCCCCACCCCAGCCCCACCCCTCCCACCCAGCCCCTCCCCACCCTCCCCTCTCCAGCCAGCCCCTCCCCACCCTCCCCTCTCCACCCAGCCCCACCCCTCCCAGCCCCTCCCCACCCAGCCCCTCCCCACCCTCCCCACCCAGCCCCTCCCCACCCTCCCCACCCAGCCTCTCCCCACCCTCCCCTCTCCACCCAGCCCAACCCCTTCCATTTTTGGATGCACGACGGACGGACACAATAATCCCCTGTGGGCTGGTGTAACCAGGAGGTTGCTACCGGTATTAGTCGTTCAGATGGGTGCTACTGTGCTTACATTGAACATGGACTAACATTGCACCGATTTTTGACCCCCCCCCCCCCTTCGTCACAAGGCGTCACAAAAAGTCAGACCCCCCCCCTCAAATATGACGTCACAAAGCTCTGCCCCCCGCCCCCCCAAAACCATATTTCAATTTTGAAAATTAAACGTGCTTCAAATCGCGTTAAACTGTTGTCATTGTAGTGCGTATTTAATGTGACGCTGCACTCTGATGTTGTAGGAGAAAACATGTATTACAAAGTCTATTAATTAAGTAGAACGTGTTGTCTATATTCATTTAAAAGTTACGCGTTTTTACGTGACGTCACATTTCCCAAACCCCCAAATGTCTGACCGCCCCCCCCCCCTCCTCCACTAGGTGCGTGACTCAATCATCTACTCACAACCTCGTTCACTCACCCACTCACCCACTCCAAACCTCGCTCAACCACTCACCCCGCTCACTCAACCACTCACAACCTCGCTCACTCAACCACTCACCCCGCTCACACCTCGCTCACTCATCCACTCAACCACTCACAACCTCGCTCACTCAACCACTCACCCCGCTCACACCTCGCTCACTCATCCACTCAACCACTCACAACCTCGCTCACTCAACCACTCACCCCGCTCACTCAACCACTCACCTCGCTCACTCAACCACTCGCCTCGCTCACTCAACCACTCACCCCGCTCACTCAACCACTCACCCCGCTCACTCAACCACTCACCCCGCTCACACCTCGCTCACTCATCCACTCAACCACTCACAACCTCGCTCACTCAACCACTCACCCCGCTCACACCTCGCTCACTCATCCACTCAACCACTCACAACCTCGCTCACTCAACCACTCACCCCGCTCACTCAACCACTCACTTCGCTCACTCAACCACTCGCCTCGCTCACTCAACCACTCACCCCGCTCACTCAACCACTCACCCCGCTCACTCAACCACTCACAACCTCGCTCACTCAACCACTCACCCCGCTCACTCAACCACTCACCCCGCTCACTCAACCACTCACCTCGCTCGTCATTTATGGACGGCCCCTCGTGTTGTTATGTTTGTGCGACACAGGCGCTCACAAGCACGGAGTCGAGAGTGGATGAGTTTATTCTCAGGAATGAGGAGGGGGGGGACGGTACAGTAGTAGTAGCTTTTATAAAGAGGCAAACGGCAGAATGCACCTTTTTGGTCCAAAGATAATGTAACATCGTATCGTCATTCAGCATTGTCGAGAACTCATCACTTAAAAAAACACTCTCTCTCCAGAACTCCTCACTCAAACACTCTCTCTGCAGACTCACTTACACCAGAACTCATCACTCAAACACTCTCTCTGCAGACGCACTCACACCAGAACTCATCACTCAAACACTCTCTCTGCAGACGCACTCACACCAGAACTCATCACTCAAACACTCTCTCTGCAGACTCACTTACACCAGAACTCATCACTCAAACACTCTCTCTGCAGACTCACTTACACCAGAACTCATCACTCAAACACTCTCTCTGCAGACGCACTCACACCAGAACTCATCACTCAAACACTCTCTCTCTCTAGACTCACTCACACCAGAACTCGTCACTCAAACACTCTCTCTCTAGACTCACTCACACCAGAACTCGTCACTCAAACACTCTCTCTCTCTGCAGAACTCATCACTCAAACACTCTCTCTCTCTGCAGACGCACTCACACCAGAACTCGTCACTCAAACACTCTCTCTCTAGACTCACTCACACCAGAACTCGTCACTCAAACACTCTCTCTCTCTGCAGAACTCACGACTCAAACACTCTCTCTGCAAGACTCACTCACACCAGAACTCATCACTCAAACACTCTCTCTGCAGACTCACTCACACCAGAACTCATCACTCAAACACTCTCTCACTCTCTCTGCAGACTCACTCACACCAGAACTCATCACTCAAACACTCTCTCACTCTCTCTGCAGACTCACTTACACCAGAACTCATCACTCAAACACTCTCTCTGCAGACTCACTTACACCAGAACTCATCACTCAAACACTCTCTCTGCAGACTCACTTACACCAGAACTCATCACTCAAACACTCTCTCTGCAGACTCACTTACACCAGAACTCATCACTCAAACACTCTCTCTGCAGACTCTCTCACACCAGATCTCATCACTCAAACACTCTCTCTGCAGACTCACTCACACCAGAACTCATCACTCAAACACTCTCTCTGCAGACTCACTTACACCAGAACTCATCACTCAAACACTCTCTCTGCAGACTCTCTCACACCAGATCTCATCACTCAAACACTCTCTCACTCTGCAGAACTCACGACTCAAAACACGCTCTCTGCAGACTCACTCACACCAGAATTCATCACTCAAACACTCTCTCTGCAGAACTCATCACTCAAACACTCTCTCTGCAAGACTCACTCACACCAGAACTCGTCACTCAAACACTCTCTCTCTCTCTCTCTGCAGAACTCACGACTCAAAACACTCTCTCTGCAGACTCACTCACACCAGAACTCATTACTCAAACACTCTCTCTGCAGACTCACTCACACCAGAACTCGTCACTCAAACACTCTCTTTCTCTATGCAGAACTCATCACTCAAAACACTCTCTCTCCAGACTCACTCACACCAGAACTCATCACTCAAACACTCTCTCTGCAGACTCACTTACACCAGAACTCATCACTCAAACACTCTCTCTCTCTGCAGAACTCATCACTCAAAACACTCTCTCTCCAGACTCACTCACACCAGAACTCATCACTCAAACACTCTCTCTCTCTGCAGAACTCACGACTCAAAACACTCTCTCTGCAGACTCACTCACACCAGAACGCATCACTCAAACACTCTATCTCTGCAGAACTCATCACTAAAACACTCTTTCTCCAGACTCACTCACACCAGCACTCATCACTCAAACACTCTCTCTCTCTCTGCAGAACTCACGACTCAAAACACTCTCTCTCCAGACTCACTCACACCAGCACTCATCACTCAAACACTCTCTCTCTCTGCAGAACTCACGACTCAAAACACTCTCTCTCCAGACTCACTCACACCAGCACTCATCACTCAAACACTCTCTCTCTCTGCAGAACTCACGACTCAAAACACTCTCTCTCCAGACTCACTCACACCAGAACGCATCACTCAAACACTCTCTCTCTGCAGAACTCATCACTAAAACACTCTTTCTCCAGACTCACTCACACCAGCACTCATCACTCAAACACTCTCTCTCTCTGCAGAACTCACGACTCAAAACACTCTCTCTCCAGACTCACTCACACCAGAACTCATCACTCAAACACTCTCTCTCTCTGCAGAACTCATCACTCAAAACACTCTCTCTCCAGACTCACTCACACCAGAACTCATCACTCAAACACTCTCTCTCTCTGCAGAATTCACGACTCAAAACACTCTCTCTGCAGACTCACTCACACCAGAACGCATCACTCAAACACTCTCTCTCTGCAGAACTCATCACTAAAACACTCTTTCTCCAGACTCACTCACACCAGCACTCATCACTCAAACACTCTCTCTCTCTGCAGAACTCACGACTCAAAACACTCTCTCTCCAGACTCACTCACACCAGAACTCATCACTCAAACACTCTCTCTCTCTGCAGAACTCATCACTCAAAACACTCTCTCTGCAGACTCACTCACACCAGAACGCATCACTCAAACACTCTCTCTGCAGAACTCAGCACTCAAAACACTCTCTCTGCAGACTCACTCACACCAGAACGCATCACTCAAACACTCTCTCTCTCTGCAGAACTCAGCACTCAAAACACTCTCTCTGCAGACTCACTCACACCAGAACTCATCACTCAAACACTCTCTCTGCAGAACTCATCACTCAAAACACTCTCTCTGCAGACTCACTCACACCAGAACGCATCACTCAAACACTCTCTCTGCAGAACTCAGCACTCAAAACACTCTCTCTGCAGACTCACTCACACCAGAACGCATCACTCAAACACTCTCTCTCTCTGCAGAACTCAGCACTCAAAACACTCTCTCTGCAGACTCACTCACACCAGAACGCATCACTCAAACACTCTCTCTGCAGAACTCAGCACTCAAAACACTCTCTCTGCAGACTCACTCACACCAGAACGCATCACTCAAACACTCTCTCTCTCTGCAGAACTCAGCACTCAAAACACTCTCTCTGCAGACTCACTCACACCAGAACTCATCACTCAAACACTCTCTCTGCAGAACTCATCACTCAAAACACTCTCTCTGCAGACTCACTCACACCAGAACGCATCACTCAAACACTCTCTCTGCAGAACTCAGCACTCAAAACACTCTCTCTGCAGACTCACTCACACCAGAACGCATCACTCAAACACTCTCTCTCTCTGCAGAACTCAGCACTCAAAACACTCTCTCTGCAGACTCACTCACACCAGAACTCATCACTCAAACACTCTCTCTGCAGAACTCATCACTCAAAACACTCTCTCTGCAGACTCACTCACACCAGAACTCATCACTCAAACACTCTCTCTCTCTGCAGAACTCATCACTCAAAACACTCTCTCTGCAGACTCACTCACACCGGAACTCATCACTCTGCAGTACTGCTGGTAGTGAGTGAGTGAGTACTGCTGCTAGTGAGTGAGTACTGCAGCTAGTGAGTGAGTACTGCTGGTAGTGAGTGAGTACTGCTGGTAGTGAGTGAGTACTGCAGCTAGTGAGTGAGTGAGTACTGCAGCTAGTGAGTGAGTACTGCTGGTAGTGAGTGAGTACTGCTGGTAGTGAGTGAGTACTGCTGGTAGTGAGTGAGTACTGCAGCTAGTGAGTGAGTGAGTACTGCAGCTAGTGAGTGAGTACTGCTGGTAGTGAGTGAGTACTGCTGGTAGTGAGTGAGTACTGCTGGTAGTGAGTGAGTACTGCAGCTAGTGAGTACTGCTGGTAGTGAGTGAGTACTGCTGGTAGTGAGTGAGTACTGCTGGTAGTGAGTGAGTACTGCTGGTAGTGAGTGAGTACTGCTGGTAGTGAGTGAGTACTGCTGGTAGTGAGTGAGTACTGCAGCTAGTGAGTGAGTATTGCTGGTAGTGAGTGAGTACTGCAGCTAGTGAGTGAGTACTGCTGGTAGTGAGTGAGTACTGCAGCTAGTGAGTGAGTACTGCAGCTAGTGAGTGAGTACTGCTGGTAGTGAGTGAGTACTGCAGCTAGTGAGTGAGTACTGCTGGTAGTGAGTGAGTACTGCTGGTAGTGAGTGAGTACTGCAGCTAGTGAGTGAGT
>WFAB01001624.1:50000-115000 GCA_018977245.1 Lethenteron camtschaticum
CGCTGCTCACGCCTGCAGCACACCACGCAGACACGGAGACGACCCCCCCCACTCTCACGTGAACACTCGCTACTCACGCCTGCAGCACACCACGCAGACACGGAGACGACCCCCCCACTCTCATGTGAACACTCGCTACTCACGACACGGAGACGACCCCCCCCCACTCTCACGTGAACACTCGCTGCTCACGCCTGCAGCACACCACGCAGACACGGAGACGACCCCCCCCACTCTCACGTGAACACTCGCTACTCACGCCTGCAGCACACCACGCAGACACTCTCACGTGAACACTCGCTGCTCACGCCTGCAGCACACCACGCAGACACGGAGACGAACCCCCCCACTCTCACGTGAACACTCGCTGCTCACGCCTGCAGCACACCACGCAGACACTCTCACGTGAACACTCGCTGCTCACGCCTGCAGCACACCACGCAGACACAGAGACGACCCCCCACTCTCACGTGAACACTCGCTGCTCACGCCTGCACACCACGCAGACACGGAGACGACCCCCCCCCACTCTCACGTGAACACTCACTGCTCACGCCTGCACACCACGCAGACACGGAGACGACCCCCCCCCCTCTCACGTGAACACTCACTGCTCACGCCTGCACACCACGCAGACACGGAGACGAACCCCCCCACTCTCACGTGAACACTCGCTGCTCACGCCTGCACACCACGCAGACACAGAGACGAACCCCCCCACTCTCACGTGAACACTCACTGCTCACGCCTGCACACCACGCAGACACGGAGACGACCCCCCCCCCTCTCACGTGAACACTCACTGCTCACGCCTGCACACCACGCAGACACAGAGACGAACCCCCCCACTCTCACGTGAACACTCACTGCTCACGCCTGCAGCACACCACGCAGACACAGAGACGACCCCCCCCCTCTCTCACGTGAACACTCACTGCTCACGCCTGCAGCACACCACGCAGACACGGAGACGACCCCCCCCCACTCTCACGTGAACACTCACTGCTCACGCCTGCACACCACGCAGACACGGAGACGACCCCCCCCACTCTCACGTGAACACTCGCTGCTCACGCCTGCAGCACACCACGCAGACACGGAGACGACCCCCCCCCACTCTCACGTGAACACTCGCTGCTCACGCCTGCACACCACGCAGACACGGAGACGACCCCCCCCCACTCTCACGTGAACACTCACTGCTCACGCCTGCACACCACGCAGACACTCTCACGTGAACACTCGCTGCTCACAACACAGAGACGACCCCCCCCCTCTCACGTGAACACTCGCTACTCACGACACAGAGACGACCCCCCCCACTCTCACGTGAACACTCGCTGCGCACGCCTGCACACCACGCAGACACGGAGACGACCCCCCCCACTCTCACGTGAACACTCGCTACTCACGACACAGAGACGACCCCCCCCCTCTCTCACGTGAACACTCGCTGCTCACGACACAGAGACGACCCCCCCTCTCACGTGAACACTCGCTGCTCACGCCTGCACACCACGCAGACACGGAGACGACCCCCCCCCACTCTCACGTGAACACTCGCTGCGCACGCCTGCACACCACGCAGACACGGAGACGACCCCCCCCACTCTCACGTGAACACTCGCTACTCACGACACAGAGACGACCCCCCCCCTCTCTCACGTGAACACTCGCTGCTCACGACACAGAGACGACCCCCCCTCTCACGTGAACACTCGCTGCTCACGCCTGCACACCACGCAGACACGGAGACGACCCCCCCCCACTCTCACATGAACACTCGCTACTCACGACACAGAGACGACCCCCCCCCTCTCTCACGTGAACACTCGCTGCACACGACACAGAGACGACCCCCCCTCTCACGTGAACACTCGCTGCTCACGCCTGCACACCACGCAGACACGGAGACGACCCCCCCCCCCCTCTCACGTGAACACTCGCTGCTCACGCCTGCACACCACGCAGACACGGAGACGACCCCCCCCCACTCTCACGTGAACACTCGCTGCTCACGCCTGCAGCACACCACGCAGACACGGAGACGACCCCCCCCCACTCTCACGTGAACACTCGCTGCTCACGCCTGCAGCACACCACGCAGACACGGAGACGACCCCCCCCCACTCTCACGTGAACACTCGCTGCTCACGCCTGCACACCACGCAGACACGGAGACGACCCCCCCCACTCTCACGTGAACACTCACTGCTCACGCCTGCAGCACACCACACAGACACGGAGACGACCCCCCACTCTCACGTGAACACTCGCTGCTCACGCCTGCACACCACGCAGACACGGAGACGACCCCCCACTCCCACGTGAACACTCACTGCTCACGCCTGCACACCACGCAGACACAGAGACGACCCCCCACTCTCACGTGAACACTCGCTGCTCACGCCTGCACACCACGCAGACACGGAGACGACCCCCCCCTCTCACGTGAACACTCGCTGCTCACCACGCAGACACGGAGACGACCCCCCCCCCCCCGGCACGCTCTGCGGGGACTCAAATTCTTGATTTTTTTTCTGAGCCACGGCATAATTGGCGAGCCGTGGATTGCTGTGGCGGCGGGTCCGGTGACCTATCAGAATCAACATTCTAGATTTGAAGCTTTCGTGACTGCAAGGATTCATACCTCTTGGGTTTTTTCGGTAAAGTCACGTGGGTAAAAACATTTAAAATTAATCAAAGTAATAATAGAAACAAAATAAAATAATAAATCACGACGTTTCGGAGGCAACACAGTCACGAAAGCTTCAAATCTAGAATGAATACCCTCAACGGGGAGGAATTCCACCTATCTGTTAGAGTTTTTAACAGACAACGAGACAAGAAGTCACAGCTTCTTCTTGGCTCTTTCGGTAAAGTCACGTTTCAGACGCTGTCTTTCCGACAGACCTGGTCTTCACCTGAGGACGGCTGCTTGCGTTGTGGCCGAAATGTGGTGAGAATTATTTTATTATGTTTTATTTTTATTATTTTATTACTTCCCTTCTACGTGACTTTACCGAAAGAACCAAGAAGATGAATCCCTGCAGTCACGAAAGCTTTAAATCGAAAAGTCACAGCTTCTCGAGACGCTGGCCTTCCTCAAGAGATGCCGCGATAACAAGATACATCTAGCTGTGACGGTCCCAGCATCAACATCTTTATTTAGACTCGAGGGCTCCAATAAACTCCAAAGCTCGTTGTCACAGATGTCCAGTGAGTCTCTCCCTGGCCTGCTATGCAGGAGGTCGTGGGTTCCATCCCGACCCTGATGCCTGCTGCTGTATATTTGGAGTTTGCGTGTCTCTCTCTCTCTCATCATCATCATCATCACGGTGGCTAGGAGATGTTGACTACCTCGCCTGGTATATGGGAGGTCGTGGGTTCGATCCCGACCCTGACGCCTGCTGCTGTATATTTGGAGTTTGCAGTGTCTCTCTCTCTCTCATCATGATCACAGTGGCTAGGAGATGTTGACTACCTCGCCTGCTAAGCAGGAGGTCGTGGGTTCAATCTCGACCCTGACGCCTGCTGCTGTATATTTGGAGCTTGCCTCTCTCACTGTGGTTTGTGTTTTTCCCTCTACACATTTAGAATCATAATGCGTATAGATACATTTGGCTGCTGTACATTTCCACGTGATAAGCCACTTCATTGAGCTACCCCATTTGTGTGGTGTGTGTGTGCGGTGGGTGCTGTGGCCTGTGGTGCGGTGTGTGCGGTGCTGTGTGTGTGTGCTGTGTGTGTGCTGTGTGTGTGTGTGTGTGGTGCTGTGTGTGTGGTGTGTGTGTGGTGCTGTGTGTGTGGTGCTGTGTGTGCTGTGTGTGTGTGCTGTGTGGTGCTGTGTGTGCTGCGTGTGTGCTGTGTGTGTGTGTGGTGCTGTGTGTGCTGTGGTGTGTGTGCTGTGTGTGCTGTGTGTGCTGTGTGTGTGGTGCTGTGTGTGTGGTGTGTGTGTGTGGTGTGTGTGTGTGTGGTCCTGTGTGTGCGGTGCTGTGTGTGTGGTGATGTGTGTGCTGTGTGTGTGTGGTGCTGTGTGTGTGGTGCTGTATGTGTGGTGCTGTGTGTGCGGTGTGTGTGTGTGTGGTGCTGTGTGTGTGCGGTGCTGTGTGTGTGCTGTGTGTGTGGTGCTGTGTGTGCGGTGCTGTGTGTGCGGTGCTGTGTGTGCGGTGCTGTGTGTGCGGTGCTGTGTGTGTGTGGTGCTGTGTGCGTGGTGCTGTGTGTGTGTGCTGTGTGTGTGTGCTGTGTGTGTGGTGCTGTGTGTGTGGTGCTGTGTGGTTCTGTGTGTGCTGTGTGTGTGTGTGTGGTGCTGTGTGTGTGGTGCTGTGTGTGTGGTGCAGTGTGTGCGGTGCTGTGTGTGCGGTGCTGTGTGTGTGCGGTGCTGTGTGTGCGGTGCTGTGTGTGCTGTGTGTGTGTGTGCTGTGTGTGTGTGCTGTGTGCTGTGTGTGTGTGCTGTGTGTGCTGTGTGTGTGTGTGCTGTGTGTGTGTGCTGTGTGTGTGTGCTGTGTGCGTGTGTGCGGTGCGGTGCAGTGCTGTGTGTGCGGTGTGTGTGGTGCTGTGTGTGTGGTGCTGTGTGGTGTGTGTGCTGTGTGTGTGTGTGCTGTGTGTGTGGTGCTGTGTGTGTGGTGCTGTGTGTGTGCTGTGTGTGCGGTGTGTGTGCGTGTGTGCTGTGTGTGTGTGCTGTGTGTGTGCTGTGTGGGTGCTGTGTGTGTGCTGTGTGTGTGTGTGCTGTGTGTGGTGCTGTGTGTGTGGTGCTGTGTGTGTGGTGCTGTGTGTGTGGTCCTGTGTGTGTGGTGCTGTGTGTGTGGTGCTGTGTGTGTGGTTCTGTGTGTGCTGTGTGTGTGTGTGTGGTGCTGTGTGTGTGGTGCAGTGTGTGTGGTGCTGTGTGTGCGGTGCTGTGTGTGTGGTGCAGTATGTGCGGTGCTGTGTGTGCGGTGCTGTGTGTGTGCGGTGCTGTGTGTGCGGTGCTGTGTGTGCTGTGTGTGTGTGTGCTGTGTGTGTGTGTGCTGTGTGTGTGTGCTGTGTGTGTGCTGTATGTGCTGTGTGTGCTGTGTGTGTGTGTGCTGTGTGTGTGTGCTGTGTGTGTGTGCTGTGTGTGCTGTGTGTGCTGTGTGTGTGTGTGCTGTGTGTGTGTGCTGTGTGTGTGTGTTGTGTGTGTGTGCTGTGTGCTGTGTGTGTGTGTGCGGTGCGGTGCAGTGCTGTGTGTGCGGTGCTGTGTGTGCGGTGCTGTGTGTGTGGTGCTGTGTGGTGTGTGTGCTGTGTGTGTGTGTGTGCTGTGTGTGTGGTGCTGTGTGTGTGGTGCTGTGTGTGTGTGCTGTGTGTGCGGTGTGTGTGTGTGCTGTGTGTGTGTGCTGTGTGTGTGCTGTGTGTGTGTGGTGCTGTGTGTGTGTGCTGTGTGTGGTGCTGTGTGTGTGGTGCTGTGTGTGTGGTGCTGTGTGTGTGGTGCTGTGTGTGTGGTGCTGTGTGTGTGTGCTGTGTGTGCGGTGTGTGTGTGTGCTGTGTGTGTGTGCTGTGTGTGTGTGGTGCTGTGTGTGTGCTGTGTGTGTGTGTGCTGTGTGTGTGCTGTGTGTGGTGCTGTGTGTGTGGTGCTGTGTGTGTGGTGCTGTGTGTGTGGTGCTGTGTGTGTGGTGCTGTGTGTGTGCTGTGTGTGTGTGCTGTGTGTGTGGTGCTGTGTGTGTGGTGCTGTGTGTGTGTGGTGCTGTGTGTGTGGTGCTGTGTGTGTGTGCTGTGCTGTGTGTGTGGTGCTGTGTGTGTGTGCTGTGTGTGTGTGCTGTGTGTGTGGTGCTGTGTGTGTGGTGCTGTGTGTGTGTGTGGTGCTGTGTGTGTGGTGCTGTGTGTGTGTGCTGTGTGTGTGTGCTGTGTGTGTGGTGCTGTGTGTGTGGTGCTGTGTGTGTGTGTGGTGCTGTGTGTGTGGTGTGGTGGTGTGCTGTGTGTGTGTGCTGTGTGTGTGGTGATGTGTGTGTGGGCTGTGTGTGTGTGTGCTGTGTGGTTCTGTGTGTGCTGTGTGCTGTGTGTGTGTGGTGCTGTGTGTGTTGTGCAGTGTGTGCGGTGCTGTGTGTGCGGTGCTGTGTGTGCGGTGCAGTGTGTGCGGTGCTGTGTGTGCGGTGCTGTGTGTGTGCGGTGCTGTGTGTGTGTGCTGTGTGTGCGGTGCTGTGTGTGTGTGCTGTGTGTGTGTGTGCTGTGTGTGCTGTGTGCTGTGTGTGTGTGCTGTGTGTGTGTGCTGTGTGCGTGTGTGCGGTGCGGTGCAGTGCTGTGTGTGCGGTGCTATGCGTGCGGTGCTGTACGTGCGGTACTGTGTGTGTGCTGTGTGGTTCTGTGTGTGCTGTGTGCTGTGTGTGTGTGGTGTGTGTGTGTGGTGCGTGTGTGCGGTGCTGTGTGTGCGGTGCTGTGTGTGTGCGGTGCTGTGTGTGCGGTGCTGTGTGTGTGTGCTGTGTGCTGTGTGTGTGTGTGCTGTGTGTGCTGTGTGTGTGTGCTGTGTGTGTGTGCTGTGTGTGTGTGCTGTGTGTGTGTGTGCGGTGCGGTGCAGTGCTGTGTGTGCGGTGCTATGCGTGCGGTGCTGTACGTGCGGTACTGTGTGTGTGTGCTGTTTGTGTGTGCTGTGTGTGTGGTGCTGTGTGTGTGCTGTTTGTGTGTGCTGTGTGTGCGGTGCAGTGTGTGTGTGCGGTACGGTGCGGTGCGTACCTGTGCAGTAGGAGGCGCTGCGGCAGATGGAGGGGATGGGCTCCTGGCACAGCTTTCCCGCTTGCTCGTACGAGCAGTTCCGACAGCATGGGGAGTTACGGTCACTGAGCACGGACGGGGGGGGGGCGCATCACGAATCGCGGGGATCCACAAAGAGAGATGCATATTCTTAGGTTTTTTCGGTAAAGTCACGTAGGTAAAAAATTAAAAGTAATAAAAGTTAAATTTAAATAAAATAAAAATCACGACGTTTCGGAGGCAACACAAGCCTCCGTCTTCAGGTGGAACCGTCACAGCACGCTCGCTGTATCAAGTAAATGAGAGATTCCAAGAGATCCGACCCCGTATGTATACTGGTTGAGGGGGGAGGAGCCAGGGAAGGCCCCCTTTTTAAATCCTTTATATTAAGTTCGCTTGCTTGCTTGCTTGCGTGCTTGCGTGATTGCTTGCTTGCTTACGACCGTGCAAATCTTTCGGTCGTTTTTTAACCCACTTCCCGTGATCCAATCGAGCTGACATTTTGCACACAGACTCGTTGTGCGTGACAATTAATTTTCGTGAAATTTTTTTCCAAAAATTTTACACTTTTTAGGGAATTTTTTAAAATATTTAATTACCAATTGCTTAATACTGGCAGACAATCATCTGACCCATAGGTGGCAGCCATCTCAAGCCATAGGACGAGAGAACTCTAGCCGCCCGTTTCAAAGACCAATGTGGGCTGGGTTGTGGCCCATTGAACACGCATATAAAGGATTTATAGTGAAAAACTTTGTTTTTACAGGTTAATTTTCATTATTATGGTAAGGTTGGTGCGGCTGAAACTACGGCTAGTCTACACAAAGAAAGACGCATTCCAGGGGGTGGGAGGGAGGGGAGTTTCACACTGGGCACACCAAGTACTTAATAGAGTCATCTTCTGATTCTTTGTTTTTTTCGGTAAAGTCACGTAGGTAAATTTTTTTATTAATATTATATTATTTTATTTTTATTTTACTTTTATTAATTTTAATTTTTTTACCTACGTGACTTTACCGAAAAAACCTTAGAATATGAATCCTTGCAGTCACGAAAGCTTCAAATCTAGAATGAAGTCATCTTCTTGGTTCTTTGGGTAAAGTCACGTAGAAGGGAAATAATAAAGTCATACAAATAAAACACACAACGCAAGCAGCCGTCCTCAGGTGAAGAACAGGTCTGTCGGAAAGACAGCGTCCGAATGAACACCACCAAGCTTGGCAGTGAGTGAGTGAGCGGGTGAGCGAGTGAGTGAGTGAGCGGGTGAGTGAGTGAGTGAGTGCGCGAGTGAGTGCGCGAGTGAGTGCGTGAGTGCGTGAGTGAGCGAGCGAGTGAGTGCGTGAGCGCGTGAGTGCGTGAGCGCGATTGAGTGAGTGCGCGAGTGAGTGAGTGAGTGCGCGAGTGAGTGAGTGAGTGCGTGAGTGAGTGAGTGAGCGAGCGAGTGAGTGAATGTATGAGTGAGTGAGTGAGTGCGCGAGTGAGTGAGCGAGTGAGCGAGCGAGTGAGTGAGCGAGTGAGTGCGTGAGCGCGTGAGTGCGTGAGTGAGTGAGCGCGTGAGTGAGTGAGTGTGTGCGCGAGTGAGTGTGCGCGCGAGTGAGTGAGTGTGTGAGTGAGTGAGTGTGTGAGTGTGTGAGCGAGTGGGTGAGTGAGTGAGTGTGTGAGTGTGTGAGTGAGTGTGTGAGCGAGCGAGCGAGTGAGTGAGCGAGTGAGCGAGAGAGTGAGCGGGTGAGTGGGTGAGCAAGCGCCTGAGTGCGCGAGTGAGTAAGCGGGTGAGTGAGTGTGCGAGTGTGTGCGAGAGTGAGCGAGTGAGTGAGAGAGTGAGCGGGTGAGTGAGTGAGTGAGTGAGCGAGTGAGAGAGTGAGCGGGTGAGTGTGTGAGTGAGTGAGTGAGTGTGCGAGTGAGTGAGTGAGAGAGTGAGCGGGTGAGCAAGTGCCTGAGTGCGAGAGTGAGTGAGCGCGAGGGTGAGCAAGTGTGCGAGTGTGTGCGCGAGTGAGCGAGCGAGCGAGTGAGTGATTGAGCGAGCGAGCGAGCGAGCGCGCAGGTGAGCAAGCACGGTGCGCTACCTGCACAACTTCCCCGGGCGCAGCTTGCAGGTGTCGGTGCAGCAGGCGTCGTTGTGTGCGAACGCGGGTCCCGCGTCGCACTGCTCGCCCTCCTCGACGCGCGAGTTGCCGCACAGCTTCACCGTGCGCGGCAAGAAGCAGCGCGCCGACTTTGCCTCCAGCGTCTTGTAGATGGCGCGCTTGCTGCAGTTGGAGAACATCTGCAGGCGCAGCGGCAGCGGCAGTATCAGCATCAACAGTAGCAGCAGCAGCGGCAGCAGCAGCAGTATTAGTAGCAGCAGCAACAGCAGCAGTCGCAACATCAGCAGCAGCATCAGCAGCAGCAGTAGCAGCAGCATTATCAGTCGTAGCAGAATCATCAGTAGCAGCAGCAGCATCAGCAGGAGCAGCAGTATTAGTAGCAGCAGCAGCATCATCATCAGCAGCAGCATCATCAGCAGCAGCATCATCAGCAGCAGCATTAGCAACATTAGCAGTAGCATCAGCAGTAGCAGCAGCATTATCAGTCGTAGCAGAATCATCAGTAGCAGCAGCAGCAGCATCGGCATCAGCAGGAGCAGCAGTATTAGTAGCAGCAGCAACAACAGCAGCAGCAGCAGCCGCAACATCATAACCATGAGCAGCAGGGCAGCGTTGAAGCAGCAGGCTGCTGCGTCTGCAGCCCCGGCCAGCTCTGCAGGGCCGTTGTGTTCATCGCGGCTCAGTCTGAGCACGCTCGGCCTACCGCCGCACGCCGGCAGACTGACCATGATAGAATGGTGGGGGGAGGGGGGGGAGTTCAACGTGGTGGGATGGGAAACATGGCAACGGTGGTGGTGGTGGTGATGACGGTGGCGATGGTGGTAGTGGTGACGGTGGTGATGGTGATGATTGTGGTGATGATGGCGATGACGGTGGTGATGACGGTGGTGATGGTGATGATTATGGTGACGGTGACGATGGTGGTGACGGTGGTGATGGTGATGATTATGGTGACGATGGTGGTGGTGGTGATGACGGTGGTGATGGTGGTGACGGTGGTGATGGTGATGATTGTGGTGACGATGGTGGTGGTGGTGATGACAGTGGTGATGGTGGTGACGGTGGTGATGGTGATGATTATGGCGACGATGGCGATGACGGTGGTGACGGTGGTGATGGTGATGATTGTGGTGACGATGGCGATGGTGGTGATGGTGGTGATGGTGGTGGTGATGGTGATGATTATGGTGACGATGGTGGTGATGGTGATGACGGTGGTGATGATGATGATTATGGTGACGATGGTGGTGACGGTGGTGATGATTATGGTGATGATGACGATGATGGTGGTGGTGGTGACGGTGGTGATGATTATGGTGACGATGGTGGTGATGGTGATGACGGTGATGACGGTGGTGATGGTGATGATTATGGTGACGATGATGGTGGTGACGGTGGTGATGATTATGGTGACGATGGTGGTGATGGTGATGACGGTGGTGATGGTGATGATTATGGTGACAATGGCGATGGTGGTGATGACGGTGGTGATGGTGATGATTATGGTGATGATGGCGATGACGGTGGTGGTGATGGTGGTGATGATGATGATTATGGTGACGATGGTGGTGACGGTGGTGGTGACGGTGGTGATGGTGATTATTATGGTGATGATGGCAATGACGGTGGTGGTGATTATGGTGATGATGACGATGATGATGGTGGTGGTGACGGTGGTGATGGTGATGATTATGGTGATGATGGCGATGACGGTGGTGGTGACGGTGGTGATGATGATGATTATGGTGACGATGGTGGTGACGGTGGTGGTGACGGTGGTGATGGTGATTATTATGGCGATGATGGCGATGACGGTGGTGGTGACGGTGGTGATGATTATGGTGATGATGACGATGATGGTGGTGGTTTGTGACGGTGGTGATGGTGATGATTATGGTGATGATGGCGATGACGGTGGTGGTGGTGACGGTGGTGATGGTGATGATTATGGTGATGATGGCGATGACGGTGGTGGTGACGGTGGTGATGATGATGATTATGGTGACGATGGTGGTGACGGTGGTGG
This sequence comes from Lethenteron camtschaticum, assembly GCA_018977245.1. Taxonomy (NCBI): domain Eukaryota; kingdom Metazoa; phylum Chordata; class Hyperoartia; order Petromyzontiformes; family Petromyzontidae; genus Lethenteron; species Lethenteron camtschaticum. The sequence continues at coordinate 60,810 of WFAB01001624.1, forward strand.
TGACGGTGGTGATGATTATGGTGATGATGACGATGATGGTGGTGGTGGTGACGGTGGTGATGGTGATGATTATGGTGATGATGGCGATGACGGTGGTGGTGACGGTGGTGATGGTGATGATTATGGTGACGATGGCGATGACGGTGGTGGTGTTGACGGTGGTGATGGTGATGATTGTGGTGACGATGGTGGTGGTGATGGTGGTGACGGTGGTGATGGTGATGATTATGGTGACGATGACGATGACGGTGGTGGTGGTGACGGTGGTGATGGTGATGATTATGGCGACGATGGCGATGACGGTGGTGGTGTTGACGGTGGTGACGACGACGACGATGATGACGGTGGCGACGATAGTCATAGCGATGATGGGGGGGGGGGGTCAAGGCCGGGGGGGGGTCCAGGCCAACAGCACCTTGTTGTTCTCGTGGTCGCCGCTCACGGCGTAGGGATACATGACGAACTTCCCTCCGGCTTCGTCCGGGGCCGAGCACTCGGCGCTGTCGGGGTCGTGCTCCGCCCCAAAGTTGTGCCCAAACTCGTGGGTGGTCACCAAGTCTGCCTCCTGACAACAACAACAACAACAACAAACTGGTGGGTGGTCACCAAGTCTGCCTCCTGACAACAACAACAACAAACATTTTTCGATTTAACGACTAACACTGCCCATAGACTAACACTTCCCATAGACTCAACACTACCCATAGACTCAACACTACCCATAGACTCAACACTGCCCATAGACTCAACACTACCCATAGACTCAACACTACCCATAGACTAACACTACCCATAGACTCAACACTACCCATAGACTCAACACTACCCATAGACTCAACACTACCCATAGACTCAACACTACCCATAGACTCAACACTACCCATAGACTCAACACTGCCCATAGACTCAACACTACCCATAGACTAACACTGCCCATAGACTAACACTTCCCATAGACTCAACACTACCCATAGACTCAACACTGCCCATAGACTCAACACTACCCATAGACTAACACTACCCATAGACTAACACTGCCCATAGACTAACACTACCCATAGACTCAACACTACCCATAGACTCAACACTACCCATAGACTCAACACTGCCCATAGACTCAACACTGCCCATAGACTAACACTGCACATAGACTCAACACTGCCCATAGACTAATACTGCCCATAGACTCAACACTGCCCATAGACTAACACTGCCCATAGACTAACACTGCACATAGACTCAACACTGCCCATAGACTAACACTGCCCATAGACTCAACAATACCCATAGACTCAACACTACCCATACACTCAACACTGCCCATAGACTAACACTGCCCATAGACTAACACTACCCATAGACTCAACACTACCCATAGACTCAACACTGCCCATAGACTAACAATGCCCATAGACTCAACACTACCCATAGACTCAACACTACCCATAGGCTCAACACTCCCGTAGACTAACACTACCCATAGACTAACACTGCCCATAGACTAACACTGCCCATAGACTCAACACTACCCATAGACTCAACACTACCCATAGACTCAACACTGCCCATAGACTAACAATGCCCATAGACTCAACACTACCCATAGACTCAACACTACCCATAGACTCAACACTACCCATAGGCTCAACACTCCCGTAGACTAACACTACCCATAGACTAACACTGCCCATAGACTAACACTGCCCATAGACTCAACACTACCCATAGACTCAACACTACCCATAGGCTCAACACTACCCATAGGACTCAAACACTGCCCATAGACTCAACACTGCCCATAACTCAACACTGCCATTAGACTCAACACTGCCCATAGACTCAACACTGCCCATAGACTCAACACTGCCATAGACTCAACACTGCCCATAGACTCAACACTGCCCATAGACTCAACACTGCCCATAGACTCAACACTGCCCATAGACTCAACACTACCATAGACTCAACACTACCCATAGATCAACACTGCCCATAGACTCAACACTGCCCATAGACTCAACACTGCCCATAGACTAACACTGCCCATAGACTCAACACTGCCCATAAACTCAACACTGCCCATAGACTCAACACTGCCCATAGACTCAACACTGCCATAGACTAACACTGCCCATAGACTCAACACTGCCCATAAACTCAACACTGCCCATAGACTCAACACTGCCCATAGACTCAACACTGCCCATAGACTAACACTGCCCATAGACTCAACACTGCCCATAAACTCAACACTGCCCATAGACTCAACACTGCCCATAGACTAACACTGCCCATAGACTCAAACACTGCCCATAGACTAACACTGCCCATAGACTAACACTGCCCATAGACTCAACACTGCCATAAACTCAACACTGCCCATAGACTCAACACTACCCATACACTCAACACTGCCCATAGACTAACACTGCCCATAGACTAACACTGCCCATAGACTCAACACTGCCCATAGACTAACACTGCCCATAGACTAATACTGCCCATAGACTCAACACTGCCCATAGACTAACACTGCCCATAGACTCAACACTACCCATAGACTCAACACTACCCATACACTCAACACTGCCCATAGACTAACACTGCCCATAGACTAACACTGCCCATAGACTCAACACACCCATAGACTCAACACTAACCCATAGGCTCAACACTACCCATAGACTCAACACTTGCCCATAGACTCAACACTGCCCATAGACTAATACTGCCCATAGACTCAACACTGCCCATAGACTAACACTGCCCATAGACTCAACACTACCCATAGACTCAACACTACCCATACACTCAACACTGCCCATAGACTAACACTGCCCATAGACTAACACTGCCCATAGACTAACACTGCCCATAGACTCAACACTACCCATAGACTCAACACTGCCCATAGACTAACACTGCCCATAGACTAACACTGCCCATAGACTCAACACACGCACATGCACGCACACACGCACGCACACACGCACACACACACACGCACGCAGACACACGCACACACACACGCACGCACGCAGACACACGCACACACACACGCACGCACGCACGCACACACGCATACACGCACGCACGCAGACACACACACACGCACACGCGTGTGTGCACACCTTGGTGAGGATGGTCTTCCCGTAGTTCATGGTGCTGGTGAGCCCGGTGTTGAGGAAGATGTATTTTTTGGCTTGTTCGTTAAAGTAGCCTACACAAGCACGTGCACGCAACATACACGTCACAACACCACACACATCGTCACAGCGCACGCATGCTGTCAGGGCAAGTGCCGCTAGCGCGCCTATGAAGGCCGGCACGGCACACGAGGGGTAGGTGGGTGGCCAACACCACGCCCGGCCGCCTTTGTCTCCCCAGTGGCGATGTTCACACATCGCACCAGGTTACTCATTTGAGGCCGAGTCGACCTAGGGGAGGTGCGGGACCGGTTCAGGTAATCGTCACCGGTGTTGGCCGTGAACGGGAATCGAACCCGGCTCGCGGGGTTCGTAGCGCAGCGTAGCGCTAACCGCTGCACCACCGCTCACACACAACAACAACAACAACAACCGCCATTCGCTACTAAGTGGCGGTGACGTCACCACGACGCTTGTGCCAGGCTCACATACATACGCACGCACACGCACGCACACGCACGCACACACACGCACACACGCACACACGCACACGCACGCACACACACGCACACGCACGCACACGCACACACACGCACGCACACACACGCACACCAGCTTTGTGTGTGTGTGCGCCCACCACTCACTGGGCGTGCAGATGCCCCCCACGGCGCTGGTCTTGGGCGAGCCCACGTAGGCGAGGCCCAGCGTGCCCTGGCTGAAGTCCTGGTACGTGAAGAGGTGCGCCAGGCACACGTTGCGAGCGCTCTCCGACACGTCGATGCTGAATTGCTGCTCTCACGTGAAAACGCACGCACACACACACACACGCACACACGCACGCACGCACACACGCACACACACACACGCACACACGCACACACACGCACACACGCACGCACACACGCACGCACGCACGTGTACACAAGGGGCAAGTGCTGTTACTGGAGCAGCACCTACGAAGGCCGGCACAGCACACGAGGAGTTGGGTGGTCAGCAGCACCACGCCCGACCCCATTGGCGATGTTTACACACCGCACCAGGTACTCATTTGAGGCCGAGTCGACCTAGGGGAGGCTCAGGGACCGTTTCAGATAATCGTCACCGTTGCCGTGAGCGGGACTCTAACCCGGGCCACCAGCTTTGTAGTGCAGCGTGCTGACCGCTGCACTACCGCACGCACACCACACACACGCACACACGCGCACGCACGCACACACGCACACACACACGCACACACACACACGCACGCACGCGCACACACGCACGCACGCCTTCCCTATGTACCCCACCCCCCCCCCCCCTTCGGAGTGGGCAGGTAGGAACTTGGTTGGACAGCGCATTCGTGCACAGACAGACAGACAAATAATCCCTGGTGAGCAGTGTGGAAGCTGTTGTTCCTACCTGTATAAGTGTAGCGTATAGTGTCGTGAGTAGGTTAAACGTTGAGTTTTATAAGGGCACCACGGGGTGACCAGCCCCCACCCCACCCACCCCCCCACCCCCCCACCCCCCCCCCCACCTCGAGCAGGGCCTTAACGTTCCACGCGGCGGCGCCCGGCGGGCTCGTGCCGTTCATGTTGTAGTGGCGCTTGCCGCTGCTGCCGGAGCTCACGGCCGTCGGCCTCTGGTGGACGATGATCTACGCACCACGCGGGGACCACGCGGGGACCACACGGAGAGACCATGGAGACGCGTAAGGAAAGACACGCCGAGATGTGGGGACTCGTGCAGGGACAAGGGGAGAAGTGGTCAGATGCGGAGAGACACGGGGAGACACGGAGAGACACGGGGAGACACGGGGAGACACGGGGAGACGTGGGGAGACACGGGAAGGCGTGAGGAGACACGGGGAGACACGGAGAGACGTGGGGAGACGTGGTGAGACACGGGGAGACGTGGTGAGACACGGGGAAACACGGGGAGACACGGGGAGACGTGGGGAGACACAGGGAGACACGGGGATATGTGGGGAGACACGGGCAGACACGGGGAGACGTGTGGAGACACGGGGAGACATGGGTCCTCACGTGGCGATGCGGGAAGGCACGTGAGGGGAAAGACGCAGAGACACAGGGGAGACGTGGGGACATACGAGGAGACAAGGGCATGTCTACTTTCGTGGTTGATGTGGGTGGTAATGTGGTAGTTCTTGTGGTAGTTGTTGTGGTCGTGGTTGTTGTGGTTGTTGTGGTGGTGGATAGCCCACCTGATCGATCTGTAGTCCGTAGCCCCGGTAGTTGTTGTGGTCGTGGTTGTTGTGGTTGTTGTGGTGGTGGATAGCCCACCTGATCGATCTGTAGTCCGTAGCCCCGGTAGTTGTTGTGGTCGTGGTTGTTGTGGTTGTTGTGGTGGTGGATAGCCCACCTGATCGATCTGTAGTCCGTAGCCCCGGTAGTTGTTGTGGTCGTGGTTGTTGTGGTCGTTGTGGTGGTGGATAGCCCACCTGATCGATCTGTAGTCCGTAGCCCCGGTAGTTGTTGTGGTCGTGGTTGTTGTGGTTGTTGTGGTGGTGGATAGCCCACCTGATCGATCTGTAGTCCGTAGCCCCGGTAGTTGTTGTGGTCGTGGTTGTTGTGGTTGTTGTGGTGGTGGATAGCCCACCTGATCGATCTGTAGTCCGTAGCCCTGGTAGTTGTTGTGGTCGTGGTTGTTGTGGTTGTTGTGGTGGTGGATAGCCCACCTGATCGATCTGTAGTCCGTAGCCCCGGTAGTTGTTGTTGTCCCACGTGGTGATGCGGTAAATGTCATCCACTCGGTCAATCAGCTCAATCTGCACGCACACACACACACACCCGGACACAAAGACAAAGATCCCCCGTGTAGCTTCAACATACTTTTGGGACAAGAGCTATTAGTGAGCTGCACCTATGAAGGCCGGCACAGAGACACGAAGGGGTGGGTGGCCAGCACCACACCCGGCCGCCTTTGTCTCCCCAGTGGCGATGTTTACACACCGCACCAGGCACTCATTTGAGGCCGAGTCGACCTAGGGGAGGCTCAGGGACCGGTTCAGATGATCGTCACCGGTGTTGGCCGTGAGCGGGAATCGAACGCGGGTCACCGCGTTCGTAGCGCGAACCGCTACACTACCGCTCACCGACACAGGTACAAACAGATGCACACCCACACCAAAAACTAAACTATTTAGTATTTTACCAGCTAAGGCCAACCGAGCTGCGTGGATCTTTTTCAGAAGCGACCCGGCCACAAATGATAGCCCAACGTAGCGGCTCATCATCATCATCATCGTCGTTGTCACGTGGACATTGACAGCAGCCAGCCAGAGGTAGTCCACATCTGACCTCGTGGTGTCAACACAAGCGTGCCCCCTGCTGGGCTCACTCGGTAGTTGACGGTGCTGCGGTCCTCCCCCTCGTGTCCCCCCATGACCCCCCATGACCCCCACGTCCCCCCCCATGTCCCCTCCCCCCGCGTTCCCCCCCCCGTGCCCCCCCCCGTATCACCCCCCCACCCATTGACCCCCAGCCACGTGTCTCACGCTGTAGTTGACAGTGCTGTTCGTGTCCACCCATGTCACCCCCATGCCCCTTCCCCCCTCCCCCCGTGCCCCCCCCCTTCCCTCGGTGTCCCCCCCCCCCCGCATCACCCTCCCCCCGTGACCCCCCCGTGACCCCCCCGCCCCGCCCCGCCCCTCACGAGATAGTTGACGGTGCTGCTCTCCTGGCTGCGCCCCATGTGCGTGAAGAAGCGGAAGTCGGCCACCAGCAGCAGCTTGCACGTGTCCTTGGGGGCCGCGGGGTCCGGGGAGCGGCGCGCCCTCGGGGGGCCCTCTACACGGGGGGGGGGCGGGGGGGGGGCATCCAGGGGTATCACGTGATCAGGGGGAGGGGACGGCGGTGAGGGGGGGCGGGGATCGAACGCACCGCCCAATGGGAACGCGCGCCACGCACGGCGCTGTGCGAGCTGGGAAAGCGAACTCGGGTGGACGGGTCGATAGCGCAGCGCGCTAATTGCTGCGCCACCACTCGCCCTGTTTAGTCTGTGCCCTGGGGGCAAAGGAGTTCACTCGGCCCTCCGGCCAGCGGGGCCCCCCGGCACGGTGGCACCGCCTGCACACGCGACGGCCACCCCACCGACGCACGCACCTGCACACACAAAGACAAAGATCCCGCCCCACCGCATAGCCTCAACAGGCTGTCGGCGGCAAGTGCTGTCGGGCCGAGTCGACACAGGGGAGGCCCGGGACCGATTCGGAAAAAGGTTCCAATATTCACCGCCACTCGTGACTTGGCAGCGCGCCCCGCTCGTCCCGCACGCCGCCGTACCTGTGCGCTGCGGCGCCTCGGGCTCCCCGGCAACCCGCCCCCCCGCGGCCCCCCCCCCCGCGGCCCCTCCCCCCGCAGGCCCCCCCCCCGCGGCCGGCACCCCCGGGCTGGTGATGCCGCAGAAGCGGTGTGCTGGCGAGGCGGCCCCGGCCGACAGGGGCCCGGCCGGGGGCCGCACGTCCACGCTGCGGTAGACCACAAGGCGGCCGTCGGCCGCCGTGCCGTTAGTCAGCCTCCACAGGGGCTGGCGGGGGGGGGGGGGGAGACATTGTGATGAAGGTGGTGGGTGTTGGTGGTGGTGGTGATGATGGTGGTGGCGGTGGTGGTGATAGTGACATCAACGGTGGTGACGGTGGTGACGGTGGTGACGGTGGTGGTGGTGGTGGTGATAGTGAGATCAACGGTGGTGACGGTGGTGGCGCTGGTTGAGCCATGGGAATCTCCATGCGGTACTTGTGGAATTGGCCGATTATGGTGACGATGGTGACGATGGTGTTGGTGACGATGGTGACGATGATGGTGACAATGGTGGTGGCGACGATGGTGACAATGGTGGTGGCGACGATGGTAACGATGGTGGTGGTGACGATGGTGGTGGTGACAATGGTGACGATGGTGGTGACGATGGTGACGATGGTGGTGGTGACGATGGTGGTGGTGACGATGGTGACGATGGTGGTGGTGACGATGATGGTGGTGACGATGGTGGCGATGATGGTGGTGACGATGGTGACGATAATGGTGGTGACGATGGTGACGATGGTGGTGGTGACGATGGTGACGATGGTGGTGGTGACGATGGTGGCGATGATGGTGGTGACGATGGTGGTGGTGACGATGATGGTGGTGACGATGGTGGCGATGGTGGTGGTGACGATGGTGACGATGGTGGTGGTGACGATGGTGACGATGGTGGTGGTGACGATGGTGACGATGGTGTGGTGACGATGGTGACGATGGTGACGATGGTGGTGGTGACGATGGTGACGATGGTGACGATGGTGACGATGGTGACGATGGTGACGATGGTGGTGACGATGGTGACCATGGTGACGATGGTGATGATGGTGACGATGGTGACGATGGTGACGATGGTGGTGACGATGGTGACGATGGTGGTGACGATGGTGACGATGGTGACGATGGTGGTGACGATGGTGACGATGGTGGTGGTGACGATGGTGACGATGGTGACGATGGGTGGTGGTGACGATGGTGACGATGGTGGTGGTGACGATGGTGACGATGGTGACGATGGTGGTGACGATGGTGACGATGGTGACGATGGTGGTGGTGACGATGGTGACGATGGTGATGGGGTGGTGACGATGGTGACGATGGTGACGATGGTGGTGGTGACGATGGTGACGATGGTGACGATGGTAATGATGGCGGTGCTGGTGAATGATGAGCACCTCCATGTAGCACTCGTGAAATTGACGGATGATCGTGACGATGGTGGTGACGATGGTGGTGACGATGGTGACGATGGTGGCAACAATGGTGGCGACTGATGATCACCTCCACAAGGTATTCTTGGGCCTTGGCTGATGATTGCGACGATGGTGATGATGATGGTGATGATGGTCATTGATGATGGTGGTCATGATGGTCATGATGATGGTGGTAATGATGATGATGGGTAATGATGATGATGGTGGTGATGATGATGGTGATGATGATGGTGGTGATGATGGTGGTGATGATGATGGTGGTGATGATGGTGGTGATGATGATGGTGATGATGATGTTGATGGTGGTGTTGATGGTGGTGACGATGGTGATGATGATGATGGTGATGATGATGGTGGTGATGGTGATGATGATGGTGGTGATGATGGTGGTGATGATGATGGTGGTGATGATGGTGGTGATGATGATGGTGATGATGATGTTGATGGTGGTGTTGATGGTGGTGACGATGGTGATGATGATGATGGTGATGATGATGGTGGTGATGATGATGATGATGGTGGTGATGATGATGGTGATGATGATGGTGGTGATGATGGTGGTGATGATGATGATGATGGTGGTGATGATGATGATGGTGGTGATGATGATGTTGATGGTGGTGACGATGGTGATGATAATGATGATGATGGTAATGATGATGATGGTGGTGATGATGATGGTGATGATGATGGTGGTGATGATGGTGGTGATGATGATGATGGTGGTGATGATGATGTTGATGGTGGTGTTGATGGTGGTGACGATGGTGATGATGATGTTGATCACCTCCACGTGGTATTCTTGGCCTTGGCTGATGATCCGCGCTGTGAAATCATCGTGGTCCAAGTGAGCCTGTACTCGTGAACCTTGCTCACCTGTTCATCACCGCATCATCGCCACGTCACAAACATCAACACATCACATCGTCGCATTAACACAACACATCACCACATCACGCATTACATGAACACCAACTTACATTAACACATCCCAAACAAATCAATAGATTTAGAAGCGTTGCAAGTTGACTGACGTGTCAGCAGAGGTCGCAAACGGGTTTTGATTCCTTAGCCGTACCCGGCCGCACCAGGGTCGCAAACGGGTACCCTATACCCGTACCCTACCCGTACCTGTACCCTACTCGGCCGGGTACGGGTAGGGTACGAGTATCGGGTACCTGATTGCGACCTCTGGGATGAAGCCATGTTGCAGGCGCGGGTGCGTTGATTCTAGGAACTTGAATTGTGAGAAGAGACAAGACGTTGGGAAATGAGTGACAAACAGTTACTCACCAGTGACTCACGGCCTACCCGTACCCGGCCGCACCAGGGTCGCAAACGGGTACCCGGGTACGGCTAGCCGGGTATCGGGTACCCGGTTGCGACCTCTGCGTGCCAGGCTAGGTGCAGGAGGTCACGGGACAAACCCGGGCGTTGTTGACCCAGGTTAACCGACCGAGACGACTGCCAGAAGCTCCACTTGTGCCGCCTGCCAGCGGCGTCAGGGGGCGGGGGGCGGGGGGGGATGGGGGGGCATGGGGGGGGGGCCCCCCACCACTCTCACCGAGCACGGATCCGCTGTAGAAGGAGTGCGTGTCGACGGGGATGCTCCTCACGCGGCCGCTCTCCCCCCACAACTCGGCACGGAACGTCGGCGTGAAGAGCGCGCCGTTGGGAATCAGCAGGAGACGGAAATCCCTGCGGGACGCACAGAGACAAAGATCCCCCGTATAGCCTTTCACAGACTGTAGGGGCAAGTGCTGTTAGCGAGCACCCATGAAGGACGGCATGGTACACGAGGGGGTGGGTGGCCAGCACCACGCCCGGCCGCCTTTGGCTCCCCAGTGGCGATGTTTACACACCGCACCGGGTACTCCTTTGAAGCTGAGTCGACCTAGGGGAGGCCCAGTATCCGGTTCAGATAATCGTCACCGGTGTTGGCCGCGAGCGGAAATCGAACCTGGGTCGCCAGGTTCGTAGCGCAGCACGCTAACCACTGCAGTACCGTTCCCACCATGACACACACACACACACAGGCACAAAGACAAAGACCCCCGTGTAAAGCCTCAATGGACCGTTTGGGGCAAGTGCTGTATACGTCCAGGCCCAACGCTATTCTAGATTTAATACATCATTTCTATATTTATTAAACAGCTTATCAGCAAGCTAGCGTGCCACATGCTCAAGCAGGAAACCCGTGTTCCTCTTTAACACGTGCCCAGAAGAAGCTGCATAACCGCCCGGCGTTTAACGATTTCCAAGTTTGGCTTCAACTTTCCGACGGACGGCTGCAGGGCCCCGCCCTTGTTCCCGTTTCGCCGTCGTTCACGCGACCAGCAGCAGCAGCCCCTTGGGATGAGGGCCCCACCACACCAAGTGGTTATCTGAGCGTATATCGCTACGCTGGTCAGTAGCCGTAAGGTGGGGGGGGGGGGAGTGCCGGTGGGGGCGGTGGGCAGCGTGAGGAGGAAGGAGTGGGCAGCTGTGACCCTAAGTTGACCTCGAGTCGTGCGCTCGCCGCCGCTCCACCGTGCGTCATCCTGCCGGTCACCGTGCGCTGTCCGACGGCCGCGTTCCACGAGCACAAACAAGACGTGCGTGCGTGCGTGCGCGCGGTGGTGTAGCGGCAGGCAAGGCTGCGTTGGCTGGGTCATGTCGCCCGCATGCCCAGCCACCGCATGCCTAAACACCTTTTGTTCGGCCGGATCGAGGGGGCTAAACGGGCGCGGCACGGGCTAAGGAAGAGATGGAGTGATGGGTGAGTGGGTGAGTGTGTGGGTGAGTGTGTGACACGGGCTAGAGAAGAGATGGAGTGATGTGGTACAGGAGGACGTGGAGCTGAGTGGACTTGCCGATGACTGGTACCAGCGGTGTCAAGATCGGCCTCTGAGGAGGAGGCTCGTGAAGGACGCTACAGGGCAGTTGGAGGCAGTCGCCCTCCAACAACAACGGAGGGCGGAGGAGCGACGCTCACAACAATGAGCGGAGTGCCGGGTGGCTAAAGCACAGCAAGTTGGTACAGTAGGGGGCACAGGTGGTGCATCAGCCAGTGATTTCAGTCAATCAACACATGGCACCTGGGTCTGCCCCGTGACCTCCTGCCAGCGGGCGTTCGACACTTCACGTGGCTTCAACGTGCACCTAGCCTGGCACAAGCGCCATGGTGACGTCACCGCCACTTACTGGCGAATGACGGTTGTTGTTGTTGTTTAAACGTACAACATGCTGCGCTACGAACCCAGTGACCCGGGTTCGATTTCAGCTCACGAACACCGGTGGGCCTCGCCTAGGTCGACTCAGCCTCGATTGAGTACCTGGTGCGGTGTGTAAACATCGCCACTGGGGAGACAAAGGCGGCCGGGCGTGGTGCTGGCCACCCACCCACCAAACTCGTGTGCCGTGCCGGCCTTCACAGGTGCTACTCGCCAACAGCACTTGCCCCAAAAGTCTATTAAAGGCTATACGGGGGATCTTTGTTTGTGTGGTGTTTGCGGGGAACGGTGGTGCAGTGGTTAGCATGCTGTGCTACAAACCGGTGAACCAAGTTCGATTCCTGTTCACGTCCAACACCGGTTCAGACAAGAGTCACCGATGTTGCTGCTTGTGAGTGGGAATCGCCCGTGGGTCGCTAGGCTCGTCGCACAGGACGATCAATCGGTGCACCAACAGTCTAAACCACCCACACAAACTCTCTACACACGCACACACTCTGCACACACACATACACTCTACACAGACACACACACACACTCACTCTCTGCACACACAGACACACACTCTCTGCACACACACACTCACTCTCTGCACACACACACTCACTCTCTGCACACACACACACTCACTCTCTGCACACACACACTCACTCTCTGCACACACACACTCACTCTCACTATCTGCACACACACACTCACTCTCTGCACACACACTCACTGCACACACACACTCACTCTCTGCACACACACACACTCTCTGCACACACACACACTCTCTGCACACACACACACTCACTCTCTGCACACACACACACACACTCACTCTCTGCACACACACACACTCACTCTCTGCACACACACACACTCACTCTCTGCACACACACACACACACTCACTCTCTGCACACACACACACACACTCACTCTCTGCACACACACACACACTCACTCTCTGCAACACACACACACACACTCGCTCTCTGCACACACACACACACACTCGCTCTCTGCACACACACACACACACTCACTCTCTGCACACACACACTCACTCTCTGCACACACACACACACACTCACTCTCTGCACACGCACACACACTCACTCCCTGCACACACACACACACACACACTCACTCTCTGCACACACACACACTCACTCTCTGCACACACACACACTCACTCTCTGCACACACACACTCACTCTCTGCACACACAGACACTCACTCTCTGCATACACCACACACACTCACTATCTGCACACACACACTCACTCTCTGCACACACACACTCACTCTCTGCACACACACACACTCACTCACTGCACACACACACTCACTCTCTGCACACACACACACTCTCTGCACACACACACACTCTCTGCACACACACACACTCACTCTCTGCACACACACACACACACTCACTCTCTGCACACACACACACTCACTCTCTGCACACACACACACTCACTCTCTGCACACACACACACACACTCACTCTCTGCACACACACACACACACTCACTCTCTGCACACACACACACACTCACTCTCTGCAACACACACACACACACTCGCTCTCTGCAACACACACACACACTCGCTCTCTGCACACACACACACACACTCACTCTCTGCACACACACACTCACTCTCTGCACACACACACACACACTCACTCTCTGCACACGCACACACACTCACTCCCTGCACACACACACACACACTCACTCTCTGCACACACACACACTCACTCTCTGCACACACACACACTCACTCTCTGCACACACACACACTCACTCTCTGCACACACACACACACTCTCTGCACACACAGACACTCACTCTCTGCATACACACACACACTCACTATCTGCACACACACACTCACTCTCTGCACACACACACTCACTCTCTGCACACACACACTCTCTGCACACACACACACACTCACTATCTGCACACACACACACACTCACTCTCTGCACACACACACACACTCACTCTCTGCAACACACACACACACACTCACTCTCTGCACACACACACTCACTCTCTGCACAAACACACACACACACTCTCTGCACACACACACACTCACTATCTGCACACACACACACTCACTCTCTGCACACACACACACACTCACTCTCTGCAACACACACACACACTCGCTCTCTGCACACACACACACACACTCACTCTCTGCACACACACACACACTCTCTGCACACACACACTCACTCTCTGCACACACACACACACTCACTATCTGCACACACACACACACACTCACTCTCTGCACACACACACACACTCACTCTCTGCAACACACACACACACTCACTCTCTGCACACACACACACACACACACTCTCTGCACACACACACACACACTCACTCTCTGCACACACACACACACACTCACTCTCTGCACACACACTCACTCTCTGCAACACACACACACTCGCTCTCTGCACACACACACACTCACTCTCTGCACACACACACACTCACTCTCTGCACACACTCACTCTCTGCACACACACACTCACTCTCTGCACACACAAACACTCACTCTCTGCACACACACACACACTCACTATCTGCACACACACACACTCACTCTCTGCACACACACACTCACTCTCTGCACACACACACACACACTCTCTGCACACACACACACACTCACTCTCTGCACACACACACTCACTATCTGCACACACACACTGTCTGCACAGACACACACTCTCTCCGCACAGACACACACACTCACTCTCTGCACAGACACACACACACACACTCACTCTCTGCACACACACACACACTCACTCTCTGCACACACACACACTCACTCTCTGCACACACACACTCACTCTCTGCACACACACACACTCACTCTCTGCACACACACACACACACACTCTGCACACACACACTCTGCACACACACACTCTCTGCACACACACACTCACTCTCTGCACACACACACACACTCTCTGCACACACACACGCACTCTCTGCACACACACACACTCACTCTCTGCACACACACACACTCACTCTCTGCACACACACACACACACTCACTCTCTGCACACACACACACACACACTCACTCTCTGCACACACACACTCTCTGCAAACACACACACTCACTATCTGCACACACACACTCACTCTCTGCACACACACACACTCACTCTCTCCGCACACACACACTCACTCTCTGCACACACACACACTCACTCTCTGCACACACACACACTCTCTGCACACACACACACACACTCTCTGCACACACACCCTCACTCTCTGCACACACACACACTCACTCTCTGCACACACACACACTCTCTGCACACACACACACTCACTCTCTGCGCCAAACACACTCACTCTCTGCACACACACACACTCACTCTCTGCACACACACACTCTCTGCACAGACACACACTCACTCTCTGCACACACACACACTCTCTGCACAGACACACACTGACTCTGCACAGACACACACACTCACTCTGCACACACACACACACTCTCTGCACACACACACACTCACTCTCTGTGCCAAACACACACTCACTCTCTGCACAGACACACACACACTCTCTGCACACACACACACTCACTCTCTGCACACACACTAACTCACTCTCTGCACACACACACACACACACTCTCTGCACACACACACACTCACTCTCTGCACACACACACACTCACTCTCTGCACACACACACACTCACTCTCTGCACACACACACACTCACTCTCTGCACACACACACACTCACTCTCTGCACACACACACACACTCTCTGCACACACACACTCACTCACTCTCTGCACACACACACACACACACTCTCTGCACACATACACACTCACTCTCTGCACACACACACACTCACTCTCTGCACACACACACACTCACTCTCTGCACACACACACACACACTCTCTGCACACACACACTCACTCTCTGCACACACACTCACTCTCTGCACACATACACACTCACTCTCTGCACACATACACACTCACTCTCTGCACACATACACACTCACTCTCTGCACACCACACACACTCACTCTCTGCACACACACACACTCACTCTCTGCACACACACACACTCACTCTCTGCACACACACACACTCACTCTCTGCACACACACACACTCACTCTCTGCACACACACACACACACTCTCTGCACACACACACTCACTCTCTGCACACACACACACACACTCTCTGCACACACACACTCTCTGCACACACACACACACTCGCTGCACACACACACACACTCACTCTCTGCACACACACACACTCACTCTCTGCACACACACACTCACTCTCACTCTCTGCACACACACACACTCACTCTCTGCACACACACACACACACTCACTGCACACACACACACACACTCTCTGCACACACACACACTCACTCTCTGCACACACACACACACACACTCTCTGCACACACACACACACTCACTCTCTGCACACACACACACACTCACTCTCTGCACACACACACACACTCACTCTCTGCACACACACACACACACTCTCTGCACACACACACTCACTCTCTACACACACACACACACTCTCTGCACACACACACTCACTGCACACACACACACACACACTCTCTGCACACACACACTCACTATCTGCACACACAGCGTAGCCCTGGGCTTACCTGTCGAGGGCCGAAAAAGTGAGGGACCTCTCGAGGGAAGCGGGAGCCCCCAGGGCGCGGCGGGATACGGAGTGGGTGAGCTCCCCCAGCGACAGCACGCTGTAGTGGAGCAGCATGCGCGACAGGTCCTGCTCTACGCACGCCACAGCAGCACCAACAGCCCCACCGTCGTTAGCGTCGTCGTCGTCGTCAACACAAGTAGCGCTGTCATCAACAATGCCGTCACCATTGTCGCTAAGAACAACATCATCACTTTCACCTTCTTGGTTCTTTCGCTAAAGTCACGTAGAATGGAAATAATAAAATAATACAAATAAAACATTTTTATGTTTCGATTTAAAGCTTTCGTGACTGCAGGGATTCATCTTCTTGGTTCTTTCGGTAAAGTCACGTAGAATGGAAATAATGAAATAATAAAAATAAAACGTAATAGAATAATTCTCACGACGTTTCGGCCACAACGCAAGCAGCCGTCCTCAGGTAGAGAACAGGTCATTCAGACGCTGTCTTTCCGACAGACCCTGTTCTCCACCTGAGGACGGCTGCTTGCGTTGTGGCCGAAACGTCGTGAAAATTATTTAATTATGTTTTATTTTTATTATTTTATTATTTCCCTTCTACGTGACTTTAGCGAAAGAACCAAGAAGATGAATCCCTGCAGTCACGAAAGAAGCTTTAAATCGAAATCACTTTCACCGTTATGATCGTCGTCATTGATACCAGTACCGCCATCTTCACCATCATCATCATCACGATCGTCATCAACGACATCACCACCATCATCATCGTTGTCATTGATACCAGTTCCGCCATCTTCACCATCATCATAATCACGATCGTCATCAACAACATCACCACCATCATCATCGTCGTCATTAATACCAGTACCGCTGTTTTCACCATCATCATCACGATCGTCATCAACGACATCACCACCATCATCATCGTCATCATTGATACCAGTACCGCCATCTTCACCATCATCGTCACCACGATCATCATCAACGACATCACCACCATCATCATCGTCGTCATTAATACCAGTACCGCTGTTTTCACCATCATCACCACGATCGTCATCAACGACATCACCACCATCATCATCGTCATCATTGATACCAGTACCGCCATCTTCACCATCATCGTCACCACGATCATCATCAACGACATCACCACCATCATCATCGTCGTCATTAATACCAGTACCGCTGTTTTCACCATCATCACCACGATCGTCATCAACGACATCACCACCATCATCATCGTCATCATTGATACCAGTACCGCCATCTTCACCATCATCGTCACCACGATCAGCATCAACGACATCACCACCATCATCATCGTCGTCATTAATACCAGTACCGCTGTTTTCACGATCATCACCACGATCATCATCAACGACATCACCACCATCCTCATCGTCGTCATTAATACCAGTACCGCTGTTTTCACGATCATCACCACGATCATCATCAACGACATCACCACCATCCTCATCGTCGTCATTAACACCAGTACCGCCATCTTCAACAACACCGTCACCATTATCACATCATCAATACAGTATGACCACTTACATCATCACAATTACCACCTACAACCCCGAAGTCAAACATACCCCACACATAACCTACACCTTGGCTCTATTCAGTAAAGTCACGTAGTTAGAAATTCAATCAAATAAAACAAATCACGACGTTTCGATTGCAACACAAGCAATCTCCATCGGGTGGGAAACCCACAGCAAGAAGAATTTGCTCAAGTGCTGTTAGGGAGCATCAATGAAGGCCGGAATGGCACAGAAGGAGGTGGGTGACAACTGTTGTTGTTCGTGAGCAGTGGTTAGCACAGTGCGCTAACCACTGCACCACCACTCCCCAAAGACAAAGATCCCCACTATAGCCTTAACAGACTGTTGGGGAAAGTGCTGTTAGCGAGCACCTATGAAGGCCGGCACTGCACACGAAGGAGTGGGTGGCCAGCACCACGCCCGACCACCTTTGTCTCCCCAGTGGGGATGTTTACACATTACACCAGGTACTCATTTGAGGCTGAGTCGACCTACAACGCCATCACCACCATCACCAACATACACATAACGACATCGCCATCACCGACCTACAGATAATGATATCATCATCATCATCATCACCGACATCGCCTCAAATAAAATCGGTTTACAGAAGTGTGAACAACAACAACGATCTGAACGTGTCTACAGATGCGACTGCACCTCCACCACCACCATCATCATCTATGTGAGTCTGTGGGTCTCTACATGAGACCACACACGAGCTGAACAACTGTGAAATCTATGCGGCTCTATGAATCCCCGTGTGAGTATGTAGGACTGCATGCGAGTCTGTGGGTCTCTACGCGAGTCCGTGAGTCACTCGGTGAGACCACACACGAGCTGAACCACTGTGAAATCTATGCGGCTCTATGAATCCCCGTGTGAGTATGTGGGACTGCATGCGAGTCTGTGGGTCTCTACGTGAGTCCGTGAGTCACTCGGTGAGACCACACACGAGCTGAACCACTGTGAAATCTATGCGGCTCTACGAATCCCAGTGTGAGCATGTAGGACTCCATGCGAGTCTGTGGGTCTCTACGTGAGTCCGTGAGTCACTCGGTGAGACCACACACGAGCTGAACCACTGTGAAATCTATGCGGCTCTATGAATCCCAGTGTGAGTATGTGGGACTGCATGCGAGTCTTTGGGTCTCTACGCGAGTCCGTGAGTCACTCGGTGAGACCACACACGAGCTGAACCACTGTGAAATCTATGCGGCTCTATGAATCCCCGTGTGAGTATGTGGGACTCCATGCGAGTCTGTGGGTCTCTACGCGAGTCCGTGAGTCACTCAGTGAGACCACACACGAAATGAACCACTGTGAAATCTATGCGGCTCTATGAATCCCCGTGTAAGTATGTAGGACTCCATGCGAGTCTGTGACTCTCTACGTGAGTCCGTGAGTCACTCAGTGAGACCACACACAAAATGAACCACTGTGAAATCTATGCGGCTCTATGAATCCCCATGTGAGTATGTAGGACTCCATGCGAGTCTGTGAGTCTCTACGTGAGTCCGTGAGTCACTCAGTGAGACCACACACGAGCTGAACCACTGTGAAATCTATGCGGCTCTACGAATCCCAGTGTGAGCATGTGGGACTCCATGCGAGTCTGTGGGTCTCTACGCGAGTCCGTGAGTCACTCGGTGAGACCACAACAGAGCAATGAACCCATTGTCAACTCGGAACAATTGACATAACATCAACAGAGCCATTTCCTGGCAAGACTCATCTCTCTGCACGTCACAGCCTCATGAGTTACTCACTTCCGATTAGCACGGTTTGCTACGTGCTACGTGCGGTTCGAAAGAAGTTCGATCAGCCATGAACCAGAGAGACTAACAGCGTAATTGGCCATACATCCCAATGCTAAAATATTAACTGCAGGTTAAATAAAAAAATATTTTTTGTATTTTACCAGGTCAAGCCCACTGCGCTATGTAGCTCTGTGGCTATCACAAATGATAGCTCACAACGAAGTGGCTTATCACGTGGAAATCTATAGCAGCCAAATACTCTAAACGCGTGTTGCTGATTTTAAATGTGGAAGGAAAAACCGGAGGACCCAGAGAAAAATCCACGCGACCACGGGGGGAGAGAGAGAGACATACAAACTCCAAATATGCAACACACATCAGGGGTCGGGGTTGAACCCATGCGCCTCGTGTATACCCGGCGAGGTAGTAAACATCTCCAAGCCACCGTGGTGCCCCAGATTCCTCAACTGGATTCACGCAGCACCAGCAGCAGCAGCAGCGGCAGCAGTGGTAGCAGCAGCAGCAGCAGTGGTAGCAGCAGCAGCAGCGGCAGCAGTGGTAGCAGCAGCAGCGGTAGCGGTAGCAGCAGTGGTATCAGCAGCAGCGGTGGCACCAGCAGCAGCAGCGGTGGCACCAGCAGCAGCAGAGGTGGCACCAGCAGCAGCAGCGGTGGCACCAGCAGCAGCAGCGGCAGCGGCAGCAGCAATGGCAGCAGCAGCAGTGGTAGCAGCAGCAGCAGTAGCGGCAGCAGCAGCGGTAGCGGCAGCAGCGGTAGCAGCCGCGGCAGCAGCAGCGGCGGCAGCAGCAGCAACATTGTCCCCTACTGGGTCTCGAGACTCAGTCAGACTTTCTCGGGTAAATAAATAACCAAGAACCACCACCACCACCATCATTATTAACATCATCACGATGACGAATTAGATCCCCCAACGCAACAGAGGTCGCAACCGGGTACCCGATACCCGTACCCTACCCGATACCCGGCTACCCGTACCCGGCCGGGTACGGGTACCCATTTGCGACCCTGGTGCGGCCGGGTACGGGTAGGCCGTGAGTCACCGGTGAGTCACCGTTTGTCACTCATTTCCCAACGTCTTGTCTCTTCTCACAATTCAAGTTCCTAGAATCAACCCACCCGCACCTGCAACATGGCTTCATCCCAGAGGTCGCAATCGGGTACCCGGGTATCGGGTAGGGTACGGGTACCCGTTTGCGATCCTGGTGCGGCCGGGTACGGGTAAGGAATCAAAACCCGTTTGCGACCTCTGCAACGCCACCACCACCACACCTAAACACCACCGGTACAACAACTGGAATATCACACCACCACCATCATCATCAATAGTGGCATCATCATCATTGTTAGTACTGTATCACATCATAACCATCATCATCACATGGTTAGGACTACAGCAACATCATCAACAGCACCTTCGATGTGCACAGTTGGTTGGCTACAAGTTCAACATACGTACATCAAATCCGAACACCAACACCATCATCTTCATTGACACGACAACGCCGCCGCCACCACCACATCATCAATACCACAAAACCATCGTTACATCATCATTACCCAGCCATCATCATCATCACATCGTTCATACCACAAAACCATCGTTGCATCATCATTACCCAGCCATCATCATCATCACATCGTTCATACAACAAAACCATCGTTACATCATTCTTAGGTAAAACCATAAAATCATCACTATAATTACACATCCCCCCCCCCCCCCCCAATATTCAAATTTGCTCAAAATGTCCCCCCCCCAATATATTGCTATAAAATTGATTTCTGTTTATGTGATTGTGGTTATGGTTGTACTTTATGAATCCCTAATCTCTGCCATCACATACAATGAAACAAGAAAAGGTAAAAAAAACAGAGCAATGTAAATACAATACACTAGTAGACATTATTGTTAAAAAATAAATAAAAAGTCCATCCTATGTGTTAGTGAAGTTTTTTTATATTTTAGGCAGGAAATGGCAGGAGATTGTATTCTCGATCTAATGGGCAAACGAAGAATGTACAAAAATAACAACTTGGAGAAGTACAAACAAATGCAACAGAAGATCAGGGAAGCAATCGGACAGGCAAAAGAAAAGTGGATGGAAGAACAATGCGCCGAGATTGAAGAACTAATTTAAAAACATGACAATTTTACTCTGCAGAAGAAGCTCAAAGAAGCTGGTAACATCTACAGACCAGCCCCAACAGCTACCTTGTATGCGGACAACAACCAACCAATCCTAAATAAACAAGAAGAAATGGACACCTGGACAAACGATATACACAAGCTCTATGGCGCCGCGAGAACACCTGCAGAAAAAGACCAACAGATGTCGAAAGACGCTCTACACATTTTAACATCAGAAGTAGAACATGCAATCAAAACAGCTAAGTCAGGCAAAGCGTGCGGGCCCGACACAATCCATGTAGAATTGCTCAAACTATTAGACAGCAACAACATACGACAACTGACTAATTGGTACAATCAAATATACAATGGCAATAAAATTCCATCCGACTGGCTACAATCCATCTTTGTGGCCATACCAAAGAAAGCAAAAGGCCGGAAATGCGAGGACTACAGACTGATAAGTTTGATGAGCCACGTGCTGAAAGTCTTCCTGAAGGTAATTCAACAGCGTATACGCTCCACATGCGAAAATGCATTGAAGAACACAGTTTGGCTTCTGCAAAGGACTCGGCACAAGAGAAGCAATCTTCTGTCTACAGATCTACTACTACAGCGATGCTACGAACATCAGAAAGAAGTGTACATCTGCTTCATAGATTACGAGAAAGCCTTTGACTCAGTCGACCACGACCGACTAGCAGCTCTATTAAAACAATTGGGACTAGATAAAAACGACATCAACTTCATCATTGCTCTTTATTGGAAGCAAACAGTCCAACTCCGATATGACAACGAATTGACAGACCCAACACCAATACAAAAAGGTGTACGACAAGGCTGCCCACTTTCACCCAGTCTTTTCAACATCTACTCGGAGCAGATTTTTGATCGAACACTAGCAGATATTAAAGTCAATGGACAATACATCAACAACATCAGGTATGCCGACGACACTGCACTGCTGGCCGATTCGGAACAAGACCTACAACAAATCTTGGACGAGGTTGCCACAGAGTCAAATATGGGGCTTACGAATTAATAAAAACAAAACAAAGGTTATGAAGGTCAGCCGAACTACAAGCGAAATAACAATCAAGCTTGGCAGCGAAAAATTGGAACAAGAACACCGATTTAAATACCTTGGTGTAATCATTGACGATCAGTTGAGCCATGAAGTCGAAATCAAGAGCAGAATTGAACAAGCAAGGCAAGCATTTATTCAATGGAAAACACTCCTTGCAGACCGCAACTTGAGTACATCACTGAAACTGCGCACACTGAAATGCTACATCTGGTCAATTTTGCTGTACGGAGTAGAGACGTCGACACTGACAACAACAAAAAGGCTCGAAGCTTTCGAAATGTGGCTGTATCGAAGAATGCTGAAAATCCCATGGACAGCCAAAACCACCAATACACAAGTACTGCAAGATATGGGCACTGACAGGCAACTGCTGAAGACCATCGTTAGCAGGAAGTGTTACTACCTAGGCCACATTGCCCGAAACGACCACAAATACCAGCTATTAAAGCAAATCCTAAAAAAATTAACCCGTAAAAACAAAGTTTTTCACTATAAATCCTTTATATGCGTGGCATCGGGGCGGCTAGAGTCCTCTCGTCCTCTGGCTTGAGATGGCTGCCACCTATGGGTCAGATGATTGTCTGGCAACATTAAACAATTGGTAATTAAATATTTTAAAAAATTTCCCTAAACAGTGTAAAATTTAGGAAATTTTTTTTCACGAAAATGCATTGTCACGCACAACGAGTCTGTGTGCAAAATGTCAGCTCGATTGGATCACGGGAGGTGGGTTAAAAAACGACCGAAAGATTTGCACGGTCCTAAGCAAGCAAGCAAGCGAACTTAATACAAAGGATTTAAAAACGACCAGGATGGCCAAAAACGACATGGCTCAGTAACATCAAAACATGGCTACAATTAACAACAGCAGCACAAACTCTACACGCCGTGCTAGACCGGGACCAATGTCATCGTGAAGTCGCACACGCCGTTAGGCAGCACTAAAGAAGAAGATTGTTTTATTCTGGGGGGGGTCCCTGAAAGATTTGGCCCCCCCCCCCCCAATGTTGACTCCATGGCTCTGGCCTTTGCAATTACAATAATCGCCAATGTAGCCACAACAATACCATGCTGTATCATCAACGGCAGCATATACACACCTTACCACAACACCACCATCATTAACGCCTACATCATACTTGCAGCACATCACAATTAACACAATTACACCATCAACATCACCATCAACGCAACACCTGTCATCTGAATCATCACCATCACAACCGTCATCATCCCTGACGGCAGAACACCATCACCACTGACATAAAAAAACACACAATCACATCAAACGCCGTAATTCTATCACTTTCACTACAACCCCATCATCTTGATAAATACACACGTCACCATGATCATTATGAGGAAAATGCCATCGTTACTAACACCACATCAACCTCCACACCACCATCCATCACATCACCACCATCACAACACCACCATCACAACACCACATCACCATCACAACACCACTACCATCACAACACCACATCAACCTCCACCCCACCATCCAACACCATCACATCACCGCTAGAGCAACACCACCACCATCACATCACCACCATCACATCACCACCATCACATCACCACCATCACAACACCACCATCACAACACCACCATCCATCACATCACCACCATCACAACACCACCATCACAACACCACCATCACAACACCACATCACCATCACAACACCACCATCACAACACCACCATCACAACACCACATCAACCTCCACACCACCACCATCACATCACCACCATCACAACACCACCATCACAACACCACCATCCATCACCATCACATCACCGCTAGAGCAACACCACCACCATCACATCACCACCATCACATCACCACCATCACATCACCACCATCACAACACCAACATCCATCACCATCACATCACCGCTAGAGCAACACCACACCATCACAACACCACATCACCATCACAACACCACACCAAGATGACCACACTATTACCTCCACAACACCACCACAACACCACCACCATACCATCACCACCACCATCACCACACCACCACCACACACCACAACCACCACACCAACACCACCAACACAACCACACCAACACCACCACAACATCACTACGACCACCACCACCACACCACCACTATCATCACAACACCACCACAACCACACTACCACCACAACCACACCACCATCACTACCACCACCACCATCACTACCACCACCATCACTACCATCACCATCACAACACCACCACCACCACACCCCCACAACACCACACCCCCACCACCACACCACACCAACACCACACCACCACCACACCACCACCACCACCACACACCACCACACACCACCACACACCACCACCACACCACCATCACACCACCACCACACCACCACCACCACACCACCACCACCACACCACCACAACACCACCACCACCACACCACCACCACCACAACACCACCACAACACCACCACACCACCACCACCACACCACCACACCACCACCACCACCACACCACCACCACCACAACACCACCACAACACCACCACCACTACAACACCACACCACCATCACTACCACCATACCACCAATACAACACACCCCCACCACCACAACAACACCACAACAACAACCACCACAACAACACCACCACCACAACAACACACCACCACCACAACACCACCACCACAACTTCCCCACCACACCACCACCACCTCACCACCACCACAACACCACCACCACTACAACACCACACCACCAACACCACCATACCACCACCACCACACCACCACAACAACCACCACCACTACAATACACCACCACCACACCACCGCAACAACAACAACAACCACCACGCCACCACCACTACAACACCACTATAACAACAACCACCACAACAACAACCACCACAACACCACCACCACAACAACACACCACCACCATCATCACAACACCACCACCACCTCACCACCACACCACCACACTACCACACCACCACCACACCACCACCACCACAACACCACAACAGCAACAACCACCACCACCACCTCACCACCACACCACCACACTACCACACCACCACCACACCACCACCACCACAACACCACAACAGCAACAACCACCACCACCACCGCCCCTCTCACCTGCTCGAGGCCCCAGCTCGGGCTGCTCCCCCAGCGAGTTTGGCACCACGACGAGTAGCAGCAGCAGCAGCACAAGGGGGGTCCATGGGGGGGTCCATGGGGGGTCCATGGGGGGGTCCAGGGGGTCCACAGGGACCCATCGGGGGTCCCCCTCATGGCTCCCAAGTGCAGAGGGACCCAAGCCAAGGGGGCCCCCCTAGAGCCTGGGACACCGATAGGGGAGCGGCGTTGGTCGGCCCGGGCTAATCGAAGGGGGGGGGGGGGGTCGAGAAAGGGCCCCCCAATCTTCAAGCGGTCCCCTAGGTTTTGGGGGTCTCTGGGATGAAAAGAGGTCAACCCCCCCCTAGGAGGGGGGCCATGAGGAGCAGTGAGGGGGGAGCTGTGGGGGGTGGGGGGGTGGGGGGCAGTCTTGAGGGGGTCCCCAAGGCGAGGGGACCCGGGGGTTGCGGTGAGGGTCACCCACCCCCCTTGTAATCGTGGGGGGCCCCGAGGCGAGGGGGGCCCCGAGGCGAGGGGGCGAGCGCTGTGAGCAGCAGGAGGACGACGAGGAGAGGGATTTGACGTGGAAGCGCTGGGGGTGACGCTGGATGGCGGTGGTGGTGGTGGTCAACTTGATGATGATGTGGTGTGGTGGTGGTGGTCAACTTGATGATGATGATGAGGTGGTGGTCAACTTGATGATGATGGTGGTGAAGTGGTGGTGGTCAACTTGATGATGATGATGGTGGTGGTGGTCAACTTGTGAGGAGAACGAGGCGGCGGCGATGAGGTGGTGGTGGTCAACTTGATGATGATGGTGGAGGTGGTGGTGGTCAACTTGTGAGGAGAACGAGGCGGCGGCGATGAGGTGGTGGTGGTCAACTTGATGATGATGGTGGTGGTGGTCAACTTGTGAGGAGAACGAGGCGGCGGTGGTGGTGGGTGACGAGTTGCTGCAGCAGCTGCTGCTGCTGGGAGGGGAGGATGAGGCGGAGCCGAGACCAGGAAACTCGCGGCTTGTGACACTCGGCGGGAGGCGGAGTCCGGGACACATACCCCCCCCCTGGCCCCTCCCCCCCTCCCACCCTGGCCCCTCCCCCTGGCCCTCCCCCCGTGGCCCCTCCCCCCTGGCCCCCCCCCTGGCCCCTCCCCCCCTCCCCCCCTGGCCCCCTGGCCCTCCCCCCTGGCCCCTCCCCCCCTGGCCCCTCGCCCCCTCGCCCCTCCCCCCCTGGCCCCTCCCTCCTGGCCCCTCCCCCCTCCCCCTGGCCCTCCCCCTGGCCCCTCCCCCTCCCCCCCTGGCCCTCCCCCCCTGGCCCTCCCCCTGGCCCCTCCCCCCTCATCTCCTCCCCCCTGGCCCCTCCCCCCTGGCCCCTCCCCCCTGGCCCCTCCCCCTGGCCCTCCCCCTCATCCCCTCCCCCCTGGCCGCCCCCCCCTCCCCCCGGGTCGGGGGTGAGAGTCGGGGGGGGGGTCGGGGGGGGGTCGGGGGTGAGAGTCGGGGGGTCAGGGTGAGAGTCGGGGGGGTCGGGGGGGGGTCAGGGGTGAGAGTCGGGGGGTCAGGGGTGAGAGTCGGGGGGGTCAGGGGTGAGGGTCGGGGGGGGTCGGGGGGGGTCAGGGGTGAGAGTCGGGGGGGTCAGGGGTGAGAGTCAGGGGGGGGGGTGTAGTTTGTCCTGGCAGGCAGGAAGGTGAATGTTGCAAAAACAACAACAAATGTCACCCCTCAAGCTCCCTCTGAGTCGACCTCACGCCACCACCACTCCACCACTCCACCACCACTCCACCACTCCACCACCACTCCACCACTCCACCACCACTCCACCACCACGCACTCGCGCGCTTTGCCCGCGTCCCCCCATCCCATGAAACATTTCCTCCGAAGTGATAACGGTGACATTGCGTTGGCATGAGGGAGGGCCGTTGCCCGAAACGTCGCCTGTTATACACCGTAGTTTTATTTCTCAAGGCCGCTTGCAACACAAGCGAGTGATAGGAAACGAGCCTGTGTGTGTGTGTGTTTCCTCACGTCCACCAACACCGGGTGACGATTATCTGAACCGGTCCTGGGCCTCCCCTAGGTCGACTCAGCCTCGGATTTAGTCGCCCAAGTGGTGACGTGGAGACAAAGGCGGCCGTGCGTGGTTGCTGGTCACCCACCTCCTCGTGTGCCACAGGTGCTGCTACTCGCGATGTAGGAGTTGAACTTCTTTCGCACCGTACGTAGCTGTGGTGCAGTGTTGAGTCTATGGGCAGTGTTAGTCTATGGTAGTGTTAGTCTATGGGTAGTGTTAGTCTATGGGTAGTGTTAGTCTATGGGTAGTGTTAGTCTATGGGTAGTGTTAGTCTATAGGTAGTGTTGAGTCTATGGGTAGTGTTGAGTCTATGGGTAGTGTTAGTCTATAGGTAGTGTTGAGTCTATGGGTAGTGTTGAGTCTATGGGTAGTGTTAGTCTATGGGTAGTGTTAGTCTATGGGTAGTGTTAGTCTATGGGTAGTGTTAGTCTATGGACAGTGTTGAGTCTATGGGTAGTGTTGAGTCTATAGGTAGTGTTAGTCTATGGGTAGTGTTGAGTCTATGGGTAGTGTTAGTCTATGGGTAGTGTTGAGTCTATGGGTAGTGTTAGTCTATGGGTAGTGTTAGTCTATGGGTAGTGTTGAGTCTATGGGTAGTATTAGTCTATGGGTAGTGTTAGTCTATGGGTAGTGTTGAGTCTATGGGTAGTGTTGAGTCTATGGGCAGTGTTGAGTCTATGGGTAGTGTTGAGTCTATAGGTAGTGTTGAGTCTATGGGTAGTGTTGAGTCTATGGGTAGTGTTAGTCTATGGGTAGTGTTAGTCTATGGGTAGTGTTAGTCTATGGGTAGTGTTAGTCTATGGGTAGTGTTAGTCTATGGGTAGTGTTGAGTCTATGGGTAGTGTTAGTCTATGGGTAGTGTTAGTCTATGGGTAGTGTTTAGTCTATGGGCAGTGTTAGTCTATGGGTAGTGTTAGTCTATGGGCAGTGTTGAGTCTATGGGCAGTGTTGAGTCTATGGGTAGTGTTAGTCTATGGGCAGTGTTGAGTCTATGGGTAGTGTTGAGTCTATGGACAGTGTTGAGTCTATGGGCAGTGTTGAGTCTATGGGTAGTGTTAGTCTATGGGCAGTGTTAGTCTATGGGCAGTGTTGAGTCTATGGGTAGTGTTAGTCTATGGGTAGTGTTGAGTCTATGGGCAGTGTTGAGTCTATGGGCAGTGTTTGAGCTATGGGTAGTGCTATGGGTCTATGGGTAGTGTGAGTCTATGGGTAGTGTTGAGTCTATGGGCAGTGTTGAGTCTATGGGTAGTGTTGAGTCTATGGGTAGTGTTGAGTCTATGGGTAGTGTTAGTCTATGGTAGTGTTGAGTCTATGGGCAGTGTTAGTCTATGGGCAGTGTCGAGTCTATGGGTAGTGTTGAGTCTATGGGTAGTGTTGAGTCTATGGTAGTGTTGAGTCTATGGGTAGTGTTGAGTCTATGGGCAGTGTTGAGTCTATGGGTAGTGTTGAGTCTATGGGTAGTGTTGAGTCTATGGTGCAGTGTTGAGTCTATGGGTAGTGTTGAGTCTATGGGTAGTGTTGAGTCTATAGGTAGTGTTGAGTCTATGGGTAGTGTTGAGTCTATGGGTAGTGTTGAGTCTATGGGCAGTGTTGAGTCTATGGGCAGTGTTGAGTCTATGGGTAGTGTTGAGTCTATGGGCAGTGTTGAGTCTATGGGTAGTGTTGAGTCTATGGGCAGTGTTGAGTCTATGGACAGTGTTGAGTCTATGGTGCAGTGTTGAGTCTATGGGTGGTGTTGAGTCTATGGGTAGTGTTGAGTCTATGGGTAGTGTTGAGTCTATGGGTAGTGTTGAGTCTATGGGCAGTGTTGAGCCTATGGACAGTGTTGAGTCTATGGGTAGTGTTGAGTCTATAGGTAGTGTTGAGTCTATGGGTAGTGTTGAGTCTATGGGTAGTGTTGAGTCTATGGGCAGTGTTGAGTCTATGGGTAGTGTTGAGTCTGTGGGTAGTGTTGAGTCTGTGGGCAGTGTTGAGTCTGTGGGTAGTGTTGAGTCTGTGGGTAGTGTTGAGTCTATGGGTAGTGTTGAGTCTATGGGCAGTGTTGAGTCTATGGGTAGTGTTGAGTCTATGGGTAGTGTTGAGTCTATGGGCAGTGTTGAGTCTACTGGCAGTGTTGAGTCTATGGGTAGTGTTGAGTCTATGGGCAGTGTTGAGTCTATGGGTAGTGTTGAGTCTATAGTAGTGTTGAGTCTATGGGTAGTGTTAGTCTATGGGTAGTGTTAGTCTATGGGTAGTGTTAGTCTATGGGTAGTGTTAGTCTATGGGTAGTGTTAGTCTATGGGTAGTGTTAGTCTATGGGCAGTGTTAGTCTATGGGTAGTGTTAGTCCATGGGCAGTGTTGAGTCTATGGGCAGTGTTGAGTCTATGGGTAGTGTTAGTCTATGGGCAGTGTTGAGTCTATGGGTAGTGTTGAGTCTATGGACAGTGTTGAGTCTATGGGCAGTGTTGAGTCTATGGGTAGTGTTAGTCTATGGGCAGTGTTAGTCTATGGGCAGTGTTGAGTCTATGGGTAGTGTTAGTCTATGGGTAGTGTTGAGTCTATGGGTAGTGTTGAGTCTATGGGTAGTGTTGAGTCTATGGCAGTGTTGAGTCTATGGGTAGTGTTGAGTCTATGGGTAGTGTTGAGTCTATGGGTAGTGTTAGTCTATGGGTAGTGTTGAGTCTATGGGCAGTGTTAGTCTATGGGCAGTGTCGAGTCTATGGGTAGTGTTGAGTCTATGGGTAGTGTTGAGTCTATGGTAGTGTTGAGTCTATGGGTAGTGTTGAGTCTATGGGCAGTGTTGAGTCTATGGGTG
This sequence comes from Lethenteron camtschaticum, assembly GCA_018977245.1. NCBI lineage: Eukaryota > Metazoa > Chordata > Hyperoartia > Petromyzontiformes > Petromyzontidae > Lethenteron > Lethenteron camtschaticum. Next base: position 92,175 of record WFAB01001624.1, read on the forward strand.
GTGTTGAGTCTATGGGTAGTGTTGAGTCTATGGGTAGTGTTGAGTCTATGGTGCAGTGTTGAGTCTATGGGTAGTGTTGAGTCTATGGGTAGTGTTGAGTCTATAGGTAGTGTTGAGTCTATGGGTAGTGTTGAGTCTATGGGTAGTGTTGAGTCTATGGGCAGTGTTGAGTCTATGGGCAGTGTTGAGTCTATGGGTAGTGTTGAGTCTATGGGCAGTGTTGAGTCTATGGGTAGTGTTGAGTCTATGGGCAGTGTTGAGTCTATGGACAGTGTTGAGTCTATGGTGCAGTGTTGAGTCTATGGGTGGTGTTGAGTCTATGGGTAGTGTTGAGTCTATGGGTAGTGTTGAGTCTATGGGTAGTGTTGAGTCTATGGGCAGTGTTGAGCCTATGGACAGTGTTGAGTCTATGGGTAGTGTTGAGTCTATAGGTAGTGTTGAGTCTATGGTAGTGTTGAGTCTATGGGTAGTGTTGAGTCTATGGGCAGTGTTGAGTCTATGGGTAGTGTTGAGTCTGTGGGTAGTGTTGAGTCTGTGGGCAGTGTTGAGTCTGTGGGTAGTGTTGAGTCTGTGGGTAGTGTTGAGTCTATGGGTAGTGTTGAGTCTATGGGCAGTGTTGAGTCTATGGGTAGTGTTGAGTCTATGGGTAGTGTTGAGTCTATGGGCAGTGTTGAGTCTACTGGCAGTGTTGAGTCTATGGGTAGTGTTGAGTCTATGGGCAGTGGTTGAGTCTATGGGCAGTGTTGAGTCTATGGGCAGTGTTGAGTCTATGGGTAGTGTTGAGTCTACGGGCAGTGTTGAGTCTACTGGCATGTTGAGTCTATGGACAGTGTTGAGTCTATGGGCAGTGTTGAGTCTATGGGTAGTGTTGAGTCTATGGGTAGTGCTAGTCTATGGGTAGTGTTAGTCTATGGGTAGTGTTAGTCTATGGGCAGTGTTGAGTCTATGTGCAGTGTTGAGTCTATGGTGCAGTGTTGAGTCTATGGTAGTGTTGAGTCTATGGGCAGTGTTGAGTCTATGGGTAGTGTTGAGTCTATGGGCAGTGATAAGTCTATGGGCAGTGTTGGTCTATGGGCAGTGTTTAGTCTATGGGTAGTGTTGAGTCTATGGCAGTGTTGAGTCTATGGGTAGTGTTGAGTCTATGGGCAGTGTTGAGTCTATGGACAGTGTTGAGTCTATGGTGCAGTGTTGAGTCTATGGGTGGTGTTGAGTCTATGGGTAGTGTTGAGTCTATGGGTAGTGTTGAGTCTATGGGTAGTGTTGAGTCTATGGGCAGTGTTGAGCCTATGGACAGTGTTGAGTCTATGGGTAGTGTTGAGTCTATAGGTAGTGTTGAGTCTATGGGTAGTGTTGAGTCTATGGGTAGTGTTGAGTCTATGGGCAGTGTTGAGTCTATGGGTAGTGTTGAGTCTGTGGGTAGTGTTGAGTCTGTGGGCAGTGTTGAGTCTGTGGGTAGTGTTGAGTCTGTGGGTAGTGTTGAGTCTATGGGTAGTGTTGAGTCTATGGGCAGTGTTGAGTCTATGGGTAGTGTTGAGTCTATGGGTAGTGTTGAGTCTATGGGCAGTGTTGAGTCTACTGGCAGTGTTGAGTCTATGGGTAGTGTTGAGTCTATGGGCAGTGTTGAGTCTATGGGCAGTGTTGAGTCTATGGGCAGTGTTGAGTCTATGGGTAGTGTTGAGTCTACGGGCAGTGTTGAGTCTACTGGCAGTGTTGAGTCTATGGACAGTGTTGAGTCTATGGGCAGTGTTGAGTCTATGGGTAGTGTTGAGTCTATGGGTAGTGCTAGTCTATGGGTAGTGTTAGTCTATGGGTAGTGTTAGTCTATGGCAGTGTTGAGTCTATGTGCAGTGTTGAGTCTATGGTGCAGTGTTGAGTCTATGGGTAGTGTTGAGTCTATGGGCAGTGTTGAGTCTATGGGTAGTGTTGAGTCTATGGGCAGTGATAAGTCTATGGGCAGTGTTGGTCTATGGGCAGTGTTTAGTCTATGGGCAGTGTTGAGTCTAAGGGCAGTGTTAGTCTATGGGCAGTGTTAGTCTATGGGTAGTGCTGAGTCTATGGGCAGTGTTGAGTCTATGGGTAGTGTTGAGTCTAAGGGCAGTGTTAGTCTATGGGCAGTGTTAGTCTATGGTAGTGCTGAGTCTATGGGCAGTGTTGAGTCTATGGGTAGTGTTAGTCTATGGGCAGTGTTGAGTCTAAGGGCAGTGTTAGTCTATGGGCAGTGTTTAGTCTATGGACAGTGTTGAGTCTAAGGGCAGTGTTAGTCTATGGGTAGTGTTAGTCTATGGGCAGTGTTGAGTCTATGGGTAGTGTTAGTCTATGGGTAGTGCTGAGTCTATGGGCAGTGTTGAGTCTATCGGTAGTGTTAGTCTATGGGTAGTGCTGAGTCTATGGGCAGTGTTGAGTCTATGGGTAGTGTTAGTCTATGGGTAGTGCTGAGTCTATGGGCAGTGTTGAGTCTATGGGCAGTGTTAGTCTATGGGTAGTGCTGGAGTCTATGGCAGTGTTGAGTCTATGGGTAGTGTTAGTCTATGGGTAGTGCTGAGTCTATGGGTAGTGTTGAGTCTATGGGCAGTGTTGAGTCTATGGGTAGTGTTGAGTCTATGGGCAGTGTTGAGTCTATGGGTAGTGCTGAGTCTATGGGCAGTGTTGAGTCTATGGGTAGTGTTAGTCTATGGGTAGTGTTGAGTCTATGGGCAGTGTTGAGTCTATGGGTAGTGTTAGTCTATGGGTAGTGTTAGTCTATGGGCAGTGTTGAGTCTATGTGCAGTGTTGAGTCTATGGTGCAGTGTTGAGTCTATGGGTAGTGTTGAGTCTATGGGCAGTGTTGAGTCTATGGGTAGTGTTGAGTCTATGGGCAGTGATAAGTCTATGGGCAGTGTTGGTCTATGGGCAGTGTTTAGTCTATGGGTAGTGTTGAGTCTATGGGCAGTGTTGAGTCTATGGGTAGTGTTGAGTCTATGGGCAGTGTTGAGTCTATGGACAGTGTTGAGTCTATGGTGCAGTGTTGAGTCTATGGGTGGTGTTGAGTCTATGGGTAGTGTTGAGTCTATGGGTAGTGTTGAGTCTATGGGTAGTGTTGAGTCTATGGGCAGTGTTGAGCCTATGGACAGTGTTGAGTCTATGGGTAGTGTTGAGTCTATAGGTAGTGTTGAGTCTATGGGTAGTGTTGAGTCTATGGGTAGTGTTGAGTCTATGGGCAGTGTTGAGTCTATGGGTAGTGTTGAGTCTGTGGGTAGTGTTGAGTCTGTGGGCAGTGTTGAGTCTGTGGGTAGTGTTGAGTCTGTGGGTAGTGTTGAGTCTATGGGTAGTGTTGAGTCTATGGGCAGTGTTGAGTCTATGGGTAGTGTTGAGTCTATGGGTAGTGTTGAGTCTATGGCAGTGTTGAGTCTACTGGCAGTGTTGAGTCTATGGGTAGTGTTGAGTCTATGGGCAGTGTTGAGTCTATGGGCAGTGTTGAGTCTATGGGCAGTGTTGAGTCTATGGGTAGTGTTGAGTCTACGGGCAGTGTTGAGTCTACTGGCAGTGTTGAGTCTATGGACAGTGTTGAGTCTATGGGCAGTGTTGAGTCTATGGGTAGTGTTGAGTCTATGGGTAGTGTAGTCTATGGGTAGTGTTAGTCTATGGGTAGTGTTAGTCTATGGGCAGTGTTGAGTCTATGTGCAGTGTTGAGTCTATGGTGCAGTGTTGAGTCTATGGGTAGTGTTGAGTCTATGGGCAGTGTTGAGTCTATGGGTAGTGTTGAGTCTATGGGCAGTGATAAGTCTATGGGCAGTGTTGGTCTATGGGCAGTGTTTAGTCTATGGGCAGTGTTGAGTCTAAGGGCAGTGTTAGTCTATGGGCAGTGTTAGTCTATGGGTAGTGCTGAGTCTATGGCAGTGTTGAGTCTATGGGTAGTGTTGAGTCTAAGGGCAGTGTTAGTCTATGGGCAGTGTTAGTCTATGGGTAGTGCTGAGTCTATGGGCAGTGTTGAGTCTATGGGTAGTGTTAGTCTATGGGCAGTGTTGAGTCTAAGGGCAGTGTTAGTCTATGGGCAGTGTTTAGTCTATGGGCAGTGTTGAGTCTAAGGGCAGTGTTAGTCTATGGGTAGTGTTAGTCTATGGGCAGTGTTGAGTCTATGGGTAGTGTTAGTCTATGGGTAGTGCTGAGTCTATGGGCAGTGTTGAGTCTATCGGTAGTGTTAGTCTATGGGTAGTGCTGAGTCTATGGGCAGTGTTGAGTCTATGGGTAGTGTTAGTCTATGGGTAGTGCTGAGTCTATGGGCAGTGTTGAGTCTATGGGCAGTGTTAGTCTATGGGTAGTGTGAGTCTATGGGCAGTGTTGAGTCTATGGGTAGTGTTAGTCTATGGGTAGTGCTGAGTCTATGGTAGTGTTGAGTCTATGGGCAGTGTTGAGTCTATGGGTAGTGTTGAGTCTATGGGCAGTGTTAGTCTATGGGTGTGCTGAGTCTATGGGCAGTGTTGAGTCTATGGGTAGTGTTAGTCTATGGGTAGTGTTGAGTCTATGGGCAGTGTTGAGTCTATGGGTAGTGTTAGTCTATGGGTAGTGTTAGTCTATGGGCAGTGTTGAGTCTATGGGTAGTGTTGAGTCTATGGGCAGTGTTGAGTCTATGGGTAGTGCTGAGTCTATGGGCAGTGTTGAGTCTATGGGTAGTGTTAGTCTATGGGTAGTGTTAGTCTATGGGTAGTGCTGAGTCTATGGGCAGTGTTGAGTCTATGGGCAGTGTTAGTCTATGGGCAGTGTTATCTATGGGCAGTGTTGAGTCTATGGGTAGTGTTGAGTCTATGGCAGTGTTAGTCTATGGGTATGCTGAGTCTATGGGCAGTGTTGAGTCTATGGGCAGTGGTTTTTTAGTCTATGGGCAGTGTTGAGTCTATGGGCAGTGTTGAGTCTATGGGCAGTGTTAGTCTATGGGCAGTGGTTAGTCTATGGGCAGTGTTGAGTCTATGGGCAGTGTTGAGTCTATGGGCAGTGTTAGTCTATGGGCAGTGTTAGTCTATGGGCAGTGGTTAGTCTTATGGGCATGTTGAGTCTATGGGCAGTGTTGAGTCTATGGGAGTGTTAGTCTATGGGCAGTGTTGAGTCTATGGGCAGTGTTGAGTCTATGGGCCAGTGTTAGTCTATGGGCAGTGTTAGTCTATGGGCAGTGTTGAGTCTATGGGCAGTGTTGAGTCTATCGGTAGTGTTAGTCTATGGGGTAGTGCTGAGTCTATGGGCAGTGTTGAGTCTATGGGTAGTGTTAGTCTATGGGTAGTGCTGAGTCTATGGGCAGTGTTGAGTCTATGGGCAGTGTTAGTCTATGGGTAGTGCTGAGTCTATGGGCAGTGTTGAGTCTATGGGTAGTGTTTAGTCTATGGGTAGTGCTGAGTCTATGGGTAGTGTTGAGTCTATGGCAGTGTTGAGTCTATGGGTAGTGTTGAGTCTATGGGCAGTGTTTGAGTCTATGGGTAGTGCTGAGTCTATGGGCAGTGTTGAGTCTATGGGTAGTGTTAGTCTATGGGTAGTGTTGAGTCTATGGGCAGTGTTGAGTCTATGGGTAGTGTTAGTCTATGGGTAGTGTTAGTCTATGGGCAGTGTTGAGTCTATGGGTAGTGTTGAGTCTATGGGCAGTGTTGAGTCTATGGGTAGTGCTGAGTCTATGGGCAGTGTTGAGTCTATGGGTAGTGTTAGTCTATGGGTAGTGTTAGTCTATGGGTAGTGCTGAGTCTATGGGCAGTGTTGAGTCTATGGGCAGTGTTAGTCTATGGGCAGTGTTAGTCTATGGGCAGTGGTTGAGTCTATGGGTAGTGTTGAGTCTATGGGGCAGTGTTAGTCTATGGGTAGTGCTGAGTCTATGGGCAGTGTTGAGTCTATGGGCAGTGTTAGTCTATGGGCAGTGTTAGTCTATGGGCAGTGTTGAGTCTATGGGCAGTGTTGAGTCTATGGGCAGTGTTAGTCTATGGGCAGTGTTAGTCTATGGGCAGTGTTGAGTCTATGGGCAGTGTTGAGTCTATGGGCAGTGTTAGTCTATGGGCAGTGTTAGTCTATGGGCAGTGTTAGTCTATGGGCAGTGTTGAGTCTATGGGCAGTGTTGAGTCTATGGGCAGTGTTTAGTCTATGGGCAGTGTTGAGTCTATGGCAGTGTTGAGTCTATGGGCAGTGTTAGTCTATGGGCAGTGTTAGTCTATGGGCAGTGTTGAGTCTATGGGCAGTGTTGAGTCTATGGGCCAGTGTTAGTCTATGGGCAGTGTTAGTCTATGGGCAGTGTTGAGTCTATGGGCAGTGTTGAGTCTATGGGCAGTGTTAGTCTATGGGCAGTGTTGAGTCTATGGGCAGTGTTGAGTCTATGGGCAGTGTTAGTCTATGGGCAGTGTTAGTCTATGGGCAGTGTTGGTCTATGGGCAGTGTTGAGTCTATGGGCAGTGTTAGTCTATGGGTAGTGCTGAGTCTATGGGCAGTGTTAGTCTATGGGCAGTGTTGAGTCTATGGGCAGTGTTGAGTCTATGGGCAGTGTTAGTCTATGGGCAGTGTTGAGTCTATGGGCAGTGTTGAGTCTATGGGCAGTGTTAGTCTATGGGCAGTATTAGTCTATGGGCAGTGTTGAGTCTATGGGCAGTGTTGAGTCTATGGGCAGTGTTAGTCTATGGGTAGTGCTGAGTCTATGGGCAGTGTTAGTCTATGGGCATTGTTAGTCTATGGGTAGTGCTGAGTCTATGGGCAGTGTTAGTCTATGGGTAGTGCTGAGTCTATGGGCAGTGTTAGTCTATGGGTAGTGTTGAGTCTATGGGCAGTGTTAGTCTATGGGTAGTGCTGAGTCTATGGGCAGTGTTAGTCTATGGGTAGTGTTGAGTCTATGGGCAGTGTTAGTCTATGGGTAGTGTTGAGTCTATGGGCCAGTGTTAGTCTATGGGTAGTGCTGAGTCTATGGGCAGTGTTAGTCTATGGGCAGTGTTGAGTCTATGGGCAGTGTTAGTCTATGGGTAGTGCTGAGTCTATGGGCAGTGTTAGTCTATGGGCAGTGTTGAGTCTATGGGCAGTGTTAGTCTATGGGTAGTGCTGAGTCTATGGGCAGCATCTATGTATGTTTAACTTCTTTCGCACCGTACGTAGCCAACCGCGCTAATCGTAGGAGCTACGCGCTAACAGCACTCGGACAGAAACCAATGTGAACGATGGGAGTGATGTTCGCAGTTGCACACGCAAAGATCAAACAAAATATCATAACTCATGAGACAAAGCCATACAAAATAAAGCATTCTCAAGTGTAGGCCAATCCGTTTCAAAGACATTTATTTTATTATCAGAGCGTGTCTGTTTGCATGTTCAGCACAAGTACGTGTGGTTGATGCAGACTTGATTCCTTGAAATAGGTATCTATCTGATGCTTGAACATCTTAAAGCCTAAATTTCGATTTAAGGCTTTCGTGACTGCAGGGATTCATCTTCTTGGTTCTTTCGGTAGAGTCACGTAGAATGGAAATAATACAATAATAAAAATAATACATAATAAAATAATTCTCACGACGTTTCGGCCACCTGAAGACGGCTACTTGCGTTGTGGCCGAAACGTCGTGAGAATTATTTTATAATGTTTTATTTTTATTATTTTATTATTTCCATTCTACGTGACTTTACCGAAAGAACCAAGAAGATCTTAAAGCCTGTTTCATTACTAGAAAGGGTGAAGCCTATTTTCTCTCTCGTACATTTTTATCCTGCCATTAAGGTCCCCGGAGGATACAAAGAACCAGTTTTTACACAACGGTAAGAAAAACACCAACAGAGGGCTAGCAAATATTTGGGGGGGGGGGGGCACATCTCTCCCCCCCCTCCCAATATATTGCTATAAAATGGATTTCTGTTTATATTATTGTGGTTATGGTTGTATCTTCTTGGTTCTTTCGGTAAAGTCACGTAGAAGGGAAATAATACAATAATAACATTAAACATAATAAAATACAATTCTCAGCAAATCGAAAAGTTATGGTTGTACTTTATGAATCCCTAATCTCTGCCATTACATACAATGAAACAACAAAAGGTAAACAAGAAAAAACAGAGCAATGTAATACAATACACTACTAGACATTATTGTTAAAAATACATAAAAAGTCCATCCTATATGTTAGTGAATTTAAAAAAATATTTTAGGCAGGAAATTAGTTTTCAAATTTAAATTTTTTTTTCTGGGGGGGGTCCCCCTAATGTCAACTCCATGGCTCTGGCCTTGGTAATTACAATAATCGCCAATGTAACCACAACAATACCATGCTGTCCAACGGCAGCATATACACACCATTACCACAACCCCACCATCATTAACGCCTACATCAGACTTACAGCACATCACAATTTAGATTTTTTTCTGGCGGGGGGGGGGGAGACCCCCAGACCCCCAGGAAGATTTGCCCCCCCCCCCAATGTTGACTCCACGGCTCTGACCTTGCTTTGAGAACCATGTTTAGTCACAGTGGGGGGGTGGGGGGGTGACTCACGCGGGATGCGTGTCGTGCCTAGGCTTCTGGGTATGTTCAGGATCATCAGCTCTGAGTCACGACCCACTGTTTGTGGAGGACGAGGACACTGACGAGGTTTGGAATGGAATGTGGTTACAGAGCACAGAGCCTGCAAACGCTGCGGCAGAGGTCGCAACCGGGTACCCGTACCCTACACGATACCTGGCTACCCGTACCCGGCCGGGTACGGGTACCCGTTTGCGACCCTGGTGCGGCCGGGTACGGGTAGGCCGTGAGTCACTGGTGAGTCACCGTGATTGTCACTCATTTCCCAACGTCTTGTCTCTTCTCACAATTCAAGTTCCTAGAATCAACCCGTCCGCGCCTGCAACATGGCTTCATCCCAGAGGTCGCAATCGGGTACCCGATACCCTACCCGTACCCGGCCGGGTACGGGTAGGGTACGGCCGGGTACAGGTACCCGTTTGCGACCCTGGTGCGGCCGGGTACGGGTAAGGAATCAGAACCCGTTTGCGACCTCTGCAACCCAGCCATCAATCGACTCCACATTCTTCATCACCACACCGGCTTCATCTCTTCTCTAGCCCGCACTGCCCCCCCCCCCACCTACCCCTCGATCCGGCCGAGGCACGCGGTGGCTGGGGCATTCAAAACAAACGCATCTCGGGACGAACATCATCCAGCGGTCCCGTGACGACCTCCTCCTCCTCCTCGTGCCGATTCCAGCGAGCCACAGTGCACCTAGCCTGGCACGAGCGCTGTGGTGACGTCGCTGGGGTGGTGTTGTGAGCGGTGGGGGAGGGGGGAGGGCGATGCCAGTTCACGCTACGGTTACATCAGCATCCTGTTGCTGTGGCCAGCCAGCTGACTGCTGCTGCTGCCCCCTCGTTATCTCGCACCGCACCCCCCGTCTCCCGTCACACTCCCCTGCCTCCCCCCGTCACCCCCCGTCTCCCTCGCCACACTCCCCTGCCTCCCCCCGTCTCCCTCGTCACACCCCCCTCCCTCTGCCCGACTCCGTTATCACACTCCACCTCATCTCCCCCCGTCTCCCTAGCCACACTCTCCCCCCGTCTCCCCCCGTCTCTCCGTCACACTCTCCTCCCTCTGCCCGACTCCGTTATCACACTCCACCTCATCTCCCTCCTGTCTCTCGTTTCATTCCCGCTGCCTTCTTATTCCGCACCACCGTGAACGTCGATTGTTGTTTCGATTTAAAGCTTATTTCGTGACTGCAGGGATTCGTATTCTTGGTGCTTTCGGTAAAGTCACGTAGAAGAGAAAAAAATAAAATAATAAAAATATTATTTAAATATTATTTCCCTTCTACGTGACTTTACCGAAAAAAACAAGAATATTGTTCGTTCTTAATTTTGGAGCTCTCGTGACTGCAGGAATTATTCTTTGGTTCTTTCGGTAAAGTCACGTATAAAGATAAAATAATAAATTAAGTAATAGCATACTACGACGTTTCGATTGCAACACAAGCAATCATCATGCTTATATGTCTGTCTGTGGTTTTCTGGTTAGATTTTGTGTCGCTATTTCATTATACTTGATGATGATTGCTTGTGTTGCAATCGAAACGTCGTACGCTAGTATTTAATTTATTATTTTATCTTTATACGTGACTTTACCGAAAGAACCAAGAATATTGTTTGTTGATGTTCGTTGCTTTAATAGCATTATTTTAGTGATTTCTAAAAAGGTTTAGTTCAGCCGTATTTGCATGTTGCAGTTTAGAGTTATACTTAGAATTTGTAATCTAATTTGCATTGCGATTGTTATTGTGATCAAACATCAAACTGAGATTTTTTGCACATTTTTTGTGCCCAGCATGAACATGTCCTTTTTGTCTGGACGATGTAATTGTTTTTATAGGGGATGTTTCAATTTGCGTGCAGTAAATCTTAAATGTATCTCGTAATTGTATTGTGTGTTGCGGTTGCACCCGAATCAAGAGCCGAATTGCTCACAGGGTGAAGCCAAATAAATGAAACTGATTCTAGATTTGAAGCTTTCGTGCAAACCTCCTGGCTACCATCAAAGGTTTGTACACGAAGCCATACAAATATACAAACACACACATAATTTCAACCGTGATGACGGTTACAAACTGAGTAATCATTGGAAAGATGTGATTAACCATGCAAAAAAGATTTAACTACACTTATTTGCCAATCTTATTTAACAGACAACCATCACAGTTTTACCATGTCTAGTGGTCTCCCTGTCACAGGTTGAGTCACAAACCGCACCTCTCTGTAACAAAGGCTCAGCCTTTGTTATGCAGTCTATTCTTAGTCTCAAGCCTCACCTTACCATATTAATAAAAGTATGCGGCCCTTGCCCCACCACCTTCTCCAACCATTATATAAACCAGCGGTCGGAAACCTATGGCTCGCGAGCCATATATGGCTCTTTCGGTGACGGCATATGGCTCCCAGACAATTTTGAGTTGAAAAAATAAAATAAAAATCAGTTTGGAACTGATTTTAAAATACTTGTGATATTTGCTTAATAATATTGTGTCATTTTAAAGTAAACAGAAATTAGTTTTGAAGATAAATTTCACGGGTCACGGGGCCTCAACGCCTGCACGAAGCTCAACCTCACCACGTACGAACCAGACTACAAGGCCATCAGCAAAACCATGCAGCACCAGAAGTCGCATTAAAAGTAAGACATATTTAATTTATTATACGTTAAAAATACTATAAGGCTCTCAATGCAATATATTTAGAAATATTTGGCTTTCATGGCTCTCCCAGTTCAAAAGGTTCCCGACCCCTGATATAAACGGAGTGGTAGCTTCTGCAATCTCTCATTTACTTGATACAGCTGTCGTGGCTGTGACGGTACCACCTGAAGACGGAAGCTTGTGTTGCCTCCGAAACGTCGTGATTTTTATTTTATTTTTTAATGTTTTTTTTTTACCTACGTGACTTTACCGAAAAAAACCTAAGAATATAAATGAAACTGATTGGGCACAAAACAAACGGCGGGTGCGCTGGGTGGGACGCGCGCGCGTGCCGGATGGGCGTGGGCCGATTGCCAGAGGCCCGGCATTGGAGCGGGTCTCTGTGTGAGTCTGTGGGTCTCTGTGTGAGTCTGTGGGTCTCTGTGTGAGTCTGTGGATCTGTGTGAGTCTGTGGGTCTCTGTGTGAGTCTGTGGGTCTCTGTGAGTCTGTGGGTCTCTGTGAGTCTGTGGGTCTCTGTGAGTCTGTGGGTCTCTGTGAGTCTGTGGGTCTCTGTGTAAGTCTGTTAGTCTCTGAGTCTGTTGGTCTCTGTGTGAGTCTATGGGTCTCTGTGCGAGTCTATGGATCTCTGTGAGTCTGTGGGTCTCTGTGTGAGTCTGTGGGTCTCTGTGTGAGTCTGTTGGTCTCTGTGTAAGTCTGTTGGTCTCTGTGTAAGTCTGTTGGTTTCTGAGCGAGTCTGTGGGTCTCTGTGTGAGTCTTTGGGTCTCTGTGTGAATCTATGGGTCTCTGTGTGAATCTATGGGTCTCTGTGTGAGTCTGTTGGTCTCTGTGTAAGTCTGTTGGTCTCTGTGTAAGTCTGTTGGTCTCTGTGTAAGTCTGTTGGTCTCTGAGCGAGTCTGTGGGTCTCTGTGTGAGTCTTTGGGTCTCTGTGTGAATCTATGGGTCTCTGTGTGAGTCTGTGGGTCTCTGTGCGAGTATATGGGTCTCTGTGTGAGTCTATGGGTCTCTGTGTGAATCTATGGGTCTCTGTGCGAGTCTGTGGGTCTCTGTGCGAGTCTGTGGGTCTCTGTGCGAGTCTGTGGGTCTCTGTGTGAGTCTATGGGTGTCTGTGTAAGTCTGTGGGTGTCTGTGCGAGTCTGTGGGTGTCTGTGCGAGTCTGTGGGTCTCTGTGTGAGTCTGTGGCTCTCTATGTGAGTCTATGGGTCTCTGTGTCTATGGGTCTTTGTGTGAGTCTATGGGTCTCTGTGTCTATGGGTCTCTGTGTGAGTCTATGGGTCTCTGTGTGAGTCTATGGGTCTCTGTGTGAGTCTGTGGGTCTCTGTGTGAGTCTATGGGTCTCTGTGTGAGTCTATGGGTGTCCGTGCGAGTCTGTGGGTCTCTGTGTGAGTCTGTGGGTGTCTGTGCGAGTCTGTGGGTCTCTGTGTGAGTCTGTGGCTCTCTGTGTGAGTCTATGGGTCTCTGTGTCTATGGGTCTCTGTGTGAGTCTATGGGTCTCTGTGTGAGTCTATGGGTCTCTGTGTGAGTCTATGGGTCTCTGTGTGATTCTGTGGGTGTCTGTGTGAGTCTATGGGTCTCTGTGTGAGTCTGTGGCTCTCTGTGTGAGTCTATGGGTCTCTGTGTCTATGGGTCTCTATGTGAGTCTATGGGTCTCTGTGTGAGTCTATGGGTCTCTGTGTGAGTCTGTGGCTCTCTGTGTGAGTCTATGGGTCTCTGTGCGAGTCTGTGGGTCTCTGTGCGAGTCTGTGGGTCTCTGTGCGAGTCTGTGGGTCTCTGTGTGAGTCTATGGGTGTCTGTGTAAGTCTGTGGGTGTCTGTGCGAGTCTGTGGGTGTCTGTGCGAGTCTGTGGGTCTCTGTGTGAGTCTGTGGCTCTCTATGTGAGTCTATGGGTCTCTGTGTCTATGGGTCTTTGTGTGAGTCTATGGGTCTCTGTGTCTATGGGTCTCTGTGTGAGTCTATGGGTCTCTGTGTGAGTCTATGGGTCTCTGTGTGAGTCTGTGGGTCTCTGGTGTGAGTCTATGGGTCTCTGTGTGAGTCTATGGGTGTCCGTGCGAGTCTGTGGGTCTCTGTGTGAGTCTGTGGGTGTCTGTGCGAGTCTGTGGGTCTCTGTGTGAGTCTGTGGCTCTCTGTGTGAGTCTATGGGTCTCTGTGTCTATGGGTCTCTGTGTGAGTCTATGGGTCTCTGTGTGAGTCTATGGGTCTCTGTGTGAGTCTATGGGTCTCTGTGTGATTCTGTGGGTGTCTGTGTGAGTCTATGGGTCTCTGTGTGAGTCTGTGGCTCTCTGTGTGAGTCTATGGGTCTCTGTGTCTATGGGTCTCTATGTGAGTCTATGGGTCTCTGTGTGAGTCTATGGGTCTCTGTGTGAGTCTGTGGCTCTCTGTGTGAGTCTATGGGTCTCTGTGCGAGTCTGTGGGTCTCTGTGCGAGTCTGTGGGTCTCTGTGCGAGTCTGTGGGTCTCTGTGTGAGTCTATGGGTGTCTGTGTAAGTCTGTGGGTGTCTGTGCGAGTCTGTGGGTGTCTGTGCGAGTCTGTGGGTCTCTGTGTGAGTCTGTGGCTCTCTATGTGAGTCTATGGGTCTCTGTGTCTATGGGTCTTTGTGTGAGTCTATGGGTCTCTGTGTCTATGGGTCTCTGTGTGAGTCTATGGGTCTCTGTGTGAGTCTATGGGTCTCTGTGTGAGTCTGTGGGTCTCTGTGTGAGTCTATGGGTCTCTGTGTGAGTCTATGGGTGTCCGTGCGAGTCTGTGGGTCTCTGTGTGAGTCTGTGGGTGTCTGTGCGAGTCTGTGGGTCTCTGTGTGAGTCTGTGGCTCTCTGTGTGAGTCTATGGGTCTCTGTGTCTATGGGTCTCTGTGTGAGTCTATGGGTCTCTGTGTGAGTCTATGGGTCTCTGTGTGAGTCTATGGGTCTCTGTGTGATTCTGTGGGTGTCTGTGTGAGTCTATGGGTCTCTGTGTGAGTCTGTGGCTCTCTGTGTGAGTCTATGGGTCTCTGTGTCTATGGGTCTCTATGTGAGTCTATGGGTCTCTGTGTGAGTCTATGGGTCTCTGTGTGAGTCTGTGGGTGTCTGTGTGAGTCTGTGGGTGTGTCAGGTCAGATCCTGGCAGGTCGCGTATCTCCAGCGGGATCTGGCAGAGCGGGCTGGAGGATGATCTTCTTCTTCTTTCATACGGCTGCTGACGTAGATGCAGAGCCAACAGCTACAGTTTTTACACGCTTTTATTTCACTCACTCTGCCTGTCGTTGTCGTATGCTCAAAACTTGTAACTCAACTTTAACCCACTTCCCAATGTGGCATCGACTGCAAACTTGGTACACTGATGCCACACTGATGACAATATTACATTCTATCAAAAAAGTATTTGTGTGAGAGTGTGTGAGAGTGTGTGTGAGTGTGTGTGTGTGCGTGTGAGAGTGTGTGTGTGAGTGTGTGTGAGTGCATGAGTGTGAGTGTGTGTGCGAGTGTGTGTGAGTGTGTGTGAGTGTGTGAGTGTGTGTGTGAGTGTGTGTGAGTGTGTGAGTGTGTGTGTGTGTCAGTGTGTGAGTGTGTGTGTGAGTGTGTGTGAGTGTGTGAGTGTGTGTGAGTGAGTGTGTGTGTGAGTGTGTGTGAGTGAGTGAGTGTGTGTGAGTGAGTGTGTGTGTGAGTGTGTGCGTGAGTGTGTGAGTGTGTGAGTGTGTGCGTGCGTGCGACGCCAGAGGTCCACTTCACTCCATGTCGCTGTCACTGTCGTCGCTGCTGCTGCTGTTGCCGCTGTCAGCCAACACCTTGTTCAGTGTCTCGCTGTCACACACACACACACACAAAGACAAAGGTCCATCCCCGTATAGCCTTCACAGAGCGTTGGGTCAAGTGCTGTTAGCGAGCGGCACCGATGAAGCCCGGCACGGCGCACGTGGGGGTTGGTGGCCAGCGCTGTGCCCGCCTCGACGCCTTCCTCGCACCAAGTTCTCGTTTAAGGCTGAGTTGACCTATCGAAGGTCCGGGACCGGTTCATATGAACGTCACCGACACTGCCCGAGGGTGGGAATGGAACTCGGGTTGCTAACCACTGCATGAGTGTGTGAGTGTGCTGCCCCACACAACAGCAGCAGCAACATCAGCCGCCATTCGCCATTCAGTGGCGGTGACGCCACCACGGTGCTTGTGCCAGGCTAGGACACGGGAAGGGTCGAAGGCCCGCTGGCCAGAAGGTCAGGTGACAGACTCTGGTGCCACGGGTTGACCGACTGAGATGACTGCTGGTGGTGTGTGTGTGGTGGTGTGGTGTGGTGTGGTGTGTGGTGTGTGTGGTGTGTGTGGTGTGTGTGGTGTGGTGGTGTGTGTGGTGTGTGGTGTGTGTTGGTGTGTTGTGCGCATAATACACAAGGACCACCGCACAGTACACGTGTGTGTGTGTGGTGTGTGTGGGTGTGTGTGGTGTGTGTGTGTGTGGTGTGTGGTGTGTGTGGTATGTGTGGTGTGTGTGTGGTGTGTGTGTGTGGTGTGTGTGGTATGTGTGTGTGTGTGTGGTGTGTGTGGTGTGTGTGGTATGTGTGGTGTGTGGTGGTGTGTGTGGTGTGTGTGGTGTGTGTGGTGTGTGTGGTATGTGTGGTGTGTGTGTGGTGTGTGTGTGTGTGTGCGCATAATACACAAGGACCACCGCACAGTACACGTGTGTGGTGTGTGTGGTGTGTGTGGGTGTGTGTGTGTGGTGTGTGTGGTGTGTGTGGTATGTGTGGTGTGTGTGTGGTGTGTGTGTGTGGTGTGTGTGGTATGTGTGTGTGGTGTGGTGTGTGTGTGGTGTGTGTGGTATGTGTGGTGTGTGTGGTGGTGTGTGTGTGTGTGTGTGTGTGTGTGTGGTGTGTGTGGTGGTGGTGTGGTGTGTGTGTGGTGTGTGTGTGTGTGTGTGCGCATCATACACAAGGACCACCGCATAGTACACGTGTGTGTGTGTGGTGTGTGTGTGTGGGGAGTAATGGGCGAGCGAGGAACGATGGGCGGTTGGTAAGGCAGGGTGAGTGGTGGTGGGTGGTGAGTGTGCCCCACCTCTGTGCGGGTGAGAGCTGCAGGCTGCTGAGTGTCGTGTGGACCAGCGCCGCGTGGTGGTGGTGAGTGGTGTTGGTGGTGAGCGTGGTGACGGTGGTGGGGAGTGGTGGTGGTGAGCGTGGTGAGTGACGGTGGTGGTGGTGAGTGTGCCCCACCTCTGTGCGGGTGAGAGCTGCAGGCTGCTGAGTGCCGTGTGGGCCAGCGCCGCGTGGTGGTGGTGAGTGGTGTTGGTGGTGAGCGTGGTGACGGTGGTGGGGAGTGGTGGTGGTGAGCGTGGTGAGTGACGGTGGTGGTGGTGAGTGTGCCCCACCTCTGTGCGGGTGAGAGCTGCAGGCTGCTGAGTGCCGTGTGGGCCAGCGCCGCGTGGTGGTGGTGAGTGGTGTTGGTGGTGAGCGTGGTGACGGTGGTGGGGAGTGGTGGTGGTGAGCGTGGTGAGTGACGGTGGTGGTGGTGAGTGTGCCCCACCTCTGTGCGGGTGAGAGCTGCAGGCTGCTGAGTGCCGTGTGGGCCAGCGCCGCGTGGTGGTGGTGAGTGGTGTTGGTGGGAGCGTGGTGACGGTGGTGGGGAGTGGTGGTGGTGAGCGTGGTGAGTGACGGTGGTGGTGGTGAGTGTGCCCCACCTCTGTGCGGGTGAGAGCTGCAGGCTGCTGAGTGCCGTGTGGGCCAGCGCGCGTGGTGGTGGTGAGTGGTGTTGGTGGTGAGCGTGGTGACGGTGGTGGGGAGTGGTGGTGGTGAGCGTGGTGAGTGACGGTGGTGGTGGTGAGTGTGCCCACCTCTGTGCGGGTGAGAGCTGCAGTGTGGCGAGCGCCGTGCTGGCCAGCGCCGCGTGGTGGTGGTGAGTGTTGTTGGTGAGCGTGGTGAGTGACGGTGGTGGCGGTGGTGCGTGTGCCCTACCTCTGTGCGGGTGAGAGCTGCAGTGTGGCGAGCGCCGTGCTGGCCAGCGCCGCGTGGTGGTGGTGAGTGGTGGTGGTGAGCGTGGTGAGTGACGGTGGTGGCGGTGGTGCGTGTGCCCTACCTCTGTGCGGGTGAGAGCTGCAGTGTGGCGAGCGCCGTGCTGGCCAGCGCTGCGTGGTGGTGGTGAGTGGTGGTGGTGAGTGTTGTTGGTGAGCGTGGTGAGTGACGGTGTTGGTGAGTGGTGGTGGTGAGCGTGGTGAGTGGTGGTGGTGAGTGTTGTTGGTGAGCGTGGTGAGTGACGGTGAGTGGTGGTGTGAGTGGTGGTGGTGAACGTGGTGAGTGGCGGTGGTGAGTGTGCCCTACCTCTGTGCGGGTGAGAGCTGCAGTGTGGCGAGCGCCGTGCTGGCCAGCGCCGCGTGGTGGTGGTGAGTGGTGGTGGTGAGTGTTGTTGGTGAGCGTGGTGAGTGACGGTGGTGGTGGTGGTGAGTGTGCCCCACCTCTGTGCGGGTGACAGCTGCAGGGTGGCGAGCGCCGTGCTGGCCAGCGCCGCGTGGTGGTGGTGAGTGGTGGTGGTGAGTGTTGTTGGTGAGCGTGGTGAGTGACGGTGGTGGCGGTGGTGAGTGTGCCCTACCTCTGTGCGGGTGACAGCTGCAGGGTGGCGAGCGCCGTGCTGGCCAGCGCCGCGTGGTGGTGGTGAGTGGTGGTGGTGAGTGTTGTTGGTGAGCGTGGTGAGTGACGGTGGTGGTGGTGGTGCGTGTGCCCCACCTCTGTGCGGGTGAGAGCTGCAGGGTGGCGAGCGCCGTGCTGGCCAGCGCCGCGTGGTGGTGGTGAGTGGTGGTGGTGAGTGTTGTTGGTGAGCGTGGTGAGTGACGGTGGTGGTGGTGAGTGTGCCCCACCTCTGTGCGGGTGAGAGCTGCAGGGTGGCGAGCGCCGTGCTGGCCAGCGCCGCGTGGTGGTGGTGAGTGGTGGTGGTGAGTGTTGTTGGTGAGCGTGGTGAGTGACGGTGGTGGCGGTGGTGAGTGTGCCCCACCTCTGTGCGGGTGACAGCTGCAGGGTGGCGAGCGCCGTGCTGGCCAGCGCCGCGTGGTGGTGGTGAGTGGTGGTGGTGAGTGTTGTTGGTGAGCGTGGTGAGTGACGGTGGTGGTGGTGAGCGTGGTGAGTGACGGTGGTGGTGGTGAGTGTGCCCCACCTCTGTGCGGGTGAGAGCTGCAGGGTGGCGAGCGCCGTGCTGGCCAGCGCCGCGTGGTGGTGGTGAGTGGTGGTGGTGAGTGTTGTTGGTGAGCGTGGTGAGTGACGGTGGTGGCGGTGGTGAGTGTGCCCCACCTCTGTGCGGGTGACAGCTGCAGGGTGGCGAGCGCCGTGCTGGCCAGCGCCGCGTGGTGGTGGTGAGTGGTGGTGGTGAGTGTTGTTGGTGAGCGTGGTGAGTGACGGTGGTGGCGGTGGTGAGTGTGCCCCACCTCTGTGCGGGTGAGAGCTGCAGGGTGGCGAGCGCCGTGCTGGCCAGCGCCGCGTGGTGGTGGTGAGTGGTGGTGGTGAGTGTTGTTGGTGAGCGTGGTGAGTGACGGTGGTGGTGGTGAGCGTGGTGAGTGACGGTGGTGGTGGTGAGTGTGCCCCACCTCTGTGCGGGTGAGAGCTGCAGGGTGGCGAGCGCCGTGCTGGCCAGCGCCGCGTGGTGGTGGTGAGTGGTGGTGGTGAGTGTTGTTGGTGAGCGTGGTGAGTGACGGTGGTGGCGGTGGTGAGTGTGCCCTACCTCTGTGCGGGTGAGAGCTGCAGGGTGGCGAGCGCCGTGCTGGCCAGCGCCGCGTGGTGGTGGTGAGTGGTGGTGGTGAGTGTTGTTGGTGAGCGTGGTGAGTGACGGTGGTGGCGGTGGTGAGTGTGCCCTACCTCTGTGCGGGTGAGAGCTGCAGGGTGGCGAGCGCCGTGCTGGCCAGCGCCGCGTGGTGGTGGTGAGTGGTGGTGGTGAGTGTTGTTGGTGAGCGTGGTGAGTGACGGTGGTGGCGGTGGTGAGTGTGCCCCACCTCTGTGCGGGTGAGGCTGCAGTGTGGCGAGCGCCGTGCTGGCCAGCGCTGCGGCGCAGGCGAGCCCCATGGCGGACGCCGCCTGCACCAGCGCCACGGCCTCCACGCTCCAGCGCTCGCTCGCCAGGTGAGCCAGCGCCTCGCGCAGCACCGCCTCACTGGGGGGGGGGGGGGGGGGCACCGGCGTCGTTAACGTCGCTCGCTTGCCAGGTGAGAGGCAGGGTCCCCGTGGCAACGTCGTCGTTAACGTCACCGTCAGTCTCCGTCAATCGCCAGGTGAGAGGCAGGGTCCCCGTGGCAACGTCGTCGTTAACGTCACCGTCAGTCTCCGTCAATCGCCAGGTGAGAGGCAGGGTCCCCGTGGCAACGTCGTCGTTAACTCGCCCCGCGTTACAACACGGGCGCACGAGGGGGGCGGGTGGGAACATTCACGCGCCGCACCGGGTACTCATTTGAGGCTGAGTCGACCTAGGGGAGGCCCAGGACCGGTTCAGATGATGGCCACCGGCGTTGGCCGTGAGCGGGAATCGAACTGGGGTCGCCGGGTTCGTAGCGCGGCGTAGCGCTAACCGCTGCACCGCCGCTCCCCGCGCGCGCACAGGAGCGAGTGAGTGTGTCCGTGCGTGTGTGGTCACTCACGTGGGTGTGTGGTCACGTGGGTGTGTGTGTGTGTGTATGTATGTGTGTGTGTATGTGTGTGTGGTGTGTGTGTGACCACTCAATTGGGTGTGTGTGTATGTGGGGAGCGATAGTGTAGCGGTTAGCGCGCTGCGCTATGAACCTAGCGACCCGGGTTCGATTCCCGCTCACGGCCAACACCAGTGACGATTATCTGAACCGGTCCTGGGCCTCCCCTAGGTCGACTCAGCCTGAAATGAGTACCTGGTGTGGTGTGTAAACATCGCCACTGGGGAGACAAAGGCGGTCGGGCGTGGTGTTGGCCACCCACCCCCTCGTGTACCGTTCCGGCCTTCATAGGTGCTCGCTAACAGCACTTGCCCCTACAGTCTGTTAAGGCTATACGGGGGATCTTTGTCTTTGTATGTGTGTGTGTATGTATGTGTGTGTGTATGTGTGTGTGGTGTGTGTGTGTGACCACTCACGTGGGTGCGAGGTTCTTCTGTTGGAAGAGCTGCAGGTGTTTCCTGAGGACCGGGACAGACAGAGAGAGAGGGGAGGGGAGAGGGGGGAGAGGGAGGGGATTTGGGAGGGGAGAGGGAAGATGGGGAGGGAGCCACAGTCCAGGATCACAACCCTGGTCTCAAACGAGTACCTGCTGAGCGTGTTAGCGAGCGTGTTAGCGAGTGTGCGTGTTAGCGTGTGAGTGAGTGAGTGTGTGAGTGAGTGTATTAGCGAGTGAGTGTGTTAGTGAGTGAGTGTGTTAGTGAGTGAGTGTGTTAGTGAGTGAGTGTATTAGTGAGTGTGCGTGTTAGTGAGTGAGTTATTGTGTTAGTGAGTGAGCGTGTTAGTGAGTGAGTGTGTGTGAGTGAGCGTGTTAGTGAGTGAGTGAGTGTGTGAGTGAGTGTGTTAGCGAGTGAGCGTGTTAGTGAGTGAGTGAGTGTGTGAGTGAGTGTGTGAGTGTGTTAGTGAGTGAGTGAGTGTGTGAGTGTGTTAGCGAGGGAGCGTGTTAGTGAGTGAGTGAGTGTGTTAGTGAGTGAGTGTGTGAGTGAGTGTGTTAGCGAGTGAGTGTGTTAGTGAGTGAGTGTGTCAGTGAGTGAGTGTGTTAGTGAGTGAGTGTGTGAGTGAGTGTGTTAGCGAGTGAGTGTGTTAGTGAGTGAGTGTGTTAGCGAGTGAGTGTGTTAGTGAGTGAGTGTGTTAGTGAGTGAGTGTGTGAGTGAGTGTGTTAGTGAGTGAGTGTGTTAGCGAGTGAGTGTGTTAGTGAGTGAGTGTGTGAGTGAGTGAGTGTGTGAGTGAGTGTGTTAGTGAGTGAGTGAGTGTGTGAGTGTGTTAGCGAGGGAGCGTGTTAGTGAGTGAGTGAGTGTGTGAGTGTGTTAGCGAGTGAGTGTGTTAGTGAGTGAGTGTGTTAGTGAGTGAGTGTGTTAGTGAGTGAGTGTGTGAGTGAGTGTGTTAGCGAGTGAGTGTGTTAGCGAGTGAGTGTGTTAGTGAGTGAGTGTGTTAGTGAGTGAGTGTGTTAGTGAGTGAGTGTGTTAGTGAGTGAGTGTGTGAGTGAGTGTGTTAGTGAGTGAGTGTGTTAGCGAGTGAGTGTGTTAGTGAGTGTGTTAGTGAGTGAGTGTGTGAGTGAGTGTGTTAGCGAGTGAGTGTGTTAGTGAGTGAGTGTGTGAGTGAGTGTGTTAGTGAGTGAGTGTGTTAGCGAGTGAGTGTGTTAGTGAGTGAGTGTGTTAGTGAGTGAGTGTGTTAGCGAGTGTGTTAGCGAGTGAGTGCGTTAGTGAGTGAGTGTGTGAGTGAGTGTGTTAGTGAGTGAGTGTGTTAGTGAGTGAGTGTGGTGAGTGAGTGTGTTAGCGAGTGAGTGTGTTAGTGAGTGAGTGAGTGTGTTAGTGAGTGAGTGTGTTAGTGAGTGAGTGTGTTAGTGAGTGAGTGTGTTAGTGAGTGAGTGTGTTAGTGAGTGAGTGTGTTAGCGAGTGAGTGTGTGAGTGAGTGTGTGAGTGAGTGTGTTAGTGAGTGAGTGTGTTAGTGAGTGAGTGTGTGAGTGAGTGTGTTAGTGAGTGAGTGTGTTAGTGAGTGAGTGTGTTAGTGAGTGAGTGTGTTAGTGAGTGAGTGTGTTAGTGAGTGAGTGTGTTAGTGAGTGAGTGTGTTAGCGAGTGAGTGTGTTAGCGAGCGCCTGCCTCACCAGGCTTTCTCCATGAGTGAGTGAGTGTGTGTGAGTGAGTGCGTGAGCATGTGAGTGTGTGTGAGTGTGTGTGTGTGAGTGCGTGAGCGTGTGTGTGTGAGTGTGTGTGTGAGTGTGTGTGAGTGCGTGAGCGTGTGTGTGTGCGTGAGTGTGTGAGTGTGTGAGTGTGTGTGTGAGTGTGTGTGTGTGAGTGCGTGAGTGTGAGTGTGTGTGTGAGTGTGTGTGTGAGCGTGTGTGTGTGTGCGTGAGTGTGTGTGAGTGTGTGTGTGAGCGTTGCGTGTGAGTGTGTGTGTGAGAGTGTGTGAGAGTGCGTGAGCGTGTGAGTGTGTGTGTGAGTGTGTGTGTGATCGTGCGTGTGAGTGTGTGTGAGTGTGTGTGAGTGAGTGTGTGTGTGTAAGTGTGTGAGTGCGTGAGTGTGTGTGTGAGTGCGTGTGTGAGTGTGTGAGTGTGTTAGTGTGTGTGTGAGTGTGTTAGTGTGTGTGTGAGTGTATGAGTGTGTGTGAGTGTGTGTGAGTGTGTGCGAGTGTGTGTGAGTGTGTGTGAGTGTGTGTGTTAGCGTGTGCGTGAGCGTGTGTGTGAGTGAGTGAGAGTGTGCGTGTGAGTGCGTGTGTGAGTGAGTGTGAGTGTGTGTGTGGGTGTGTGAGTGAGTGTGTGAGTGTGTGAGTGTGTGTGTGAGCGTGTGAGTGTGTGTGTGAGTGTGAGTGTGTGAGTGTGTGAGTGTGTGTGTGAGCGTGTGTGCGGGTGAGTGCGTGCGTAAGTGAGTGTGTGTGTGAGTGTGTGTGTGAGTGTATGAGTGTGCGTTTGTGTGAGTGTGTGTGAGTGTGTGTGAGTGTGCGTGTGTGTGCGTGAGTGCGTGCGTGAGTGTGTGTGAGTGAGTGCGTGCGTGAGTGAGTGTGTGTGTGCGTGTGTGTGAGTGTGTGTGTGAGCGTGTGTGTGAGCGTGTGTGCATGTGTGAGC